>JAOXNR010046034.1:0-18780 GCA_028571225.1 Parsonsia alboflavescens | reverse complement strand
CCAACACACAGATCACCTATTTAAATCAATTTGGACCTTATTGCATGTTATGCTAATATGTTTAAAATTACTTATTACGATTCTAATCTTTACACTTTTCCTCAGAAAATGATAGCCTTTTTGGGCATAAATCCCAACAGAAACTTGGTGGGGTAGAAAAGATTTTAATGTTCACATATCTATGAGTATCCCATCCTCGGTGCATACCTTCATGGATAATCCAATCAACTGCTTAATGTTCTGTAATTTTTTCAAATTTCCATTTCTGCACAGCGAGTCTAGAAATCATACCATAATTCCAGAGCTTTGAGATGGATAATGTTAATCCGTCAAATGTTTGGTCTATCCAGTGCTTCAAATGTATGGAGAGCTTTATTACTGAATATCCTTGAACTTTTGAGTCAGGTTCTCCGATGAAGGCAAAAATCGTGAAAGTAGCTCCAATTAGAGGTGATGCTTCCAATGTGACAAATTCTATGAATAATCTTTGAATCTATTCATCCTGTTTTGTCCGTAACAAATAGCTATAAATTAATTCCTTCACTTCATACAACTTAGCTGGAAATTTTCGCCAATCCTTTTCTTTTTTATCTTCTTCCTGTCGGACAAATTGAACTATTTCTTTCTTTTCAAATTTCTTTAGTCTTAAGTTGTTCTAAAGAGGAGGTGAGGTAAACCAAGTGCCCTGCTAAGGCCTTATGCTGGGAAATTGTTCTTTGGATTTCAAATTCCAAAGATTGTCAATTAAACATTGATGATCTGGGTTTAAGTCAAATTCAGTTTTGAAAGAGAGGTTAGAATTTTTGGGATTGGTTCTGAGGCGATAAGGGCCAAAGGCTATTTCCTTTTGAGATGATTATGCTGCCATGTTGAACATTCCTGCAAAGACAAAACAATTGGATCTTAATTGCCTAGAAGTGATCCATTCCATATAAATATTTACAAGTCTACTTGTTGACTCCACCAATGAAGGGGTATCAACTTCAGGGTTGAATCCTGAAAATTTTACAAATAAAATATCAATTTGGTTGATAGAAAAAATCATATGTGATTTAGGAATAGGGATACTGAGACCTGGAAGTTTTTTAATTAGTTGTTTCAAATGCTGAACAATTTGAGTCTGTTCTGAACCCCAAGCAACTGGATTCTTTCTGAGACGATCATAAAGTGGTTTACAAATGAATTTCAACTTGGGAATGAAATTTGCCACATAGTTTAAACATCCTAAAAATCTCTGCAATTGAGTCTTATCCTTAATTTCATTGGGAAATCTATTTGTAAATTCTATAGCGCTAGTAATGGGTTTGTAAAGACCTTTATCCAAATCATGACCAAAAAATCTAGTCTTAGTCTGAAATAATTTCAACTTTTTCAACTTACTGGCACCACTACCAGCCCATTTTTCTTGATGATGTCGAGAAAAAGATTCAAACGTTTAAAATGTTGTTCTAATGAATTACTACATAATAATACGTCATCGATATAGACTATTGTGAAGCAAGTACAAGGGTTAAAAATGTTATTCATCACCTTCTACAACTCAGAAGGGGCATTCTTTAATCCAAATGGCATAATATTCCATTCATATTGTCCAAAAGGTACATTAAAGGCAGTTTTATATTTATCCTTTTCTGCTCTCTTAAGTTGCCAAAATCCTGATTTCATATCAAATTTACTGTAAATAACAGCTTTAATTGTTCTTTTAAGTAAATCTCTTTTGTTAGGTATAGGATACCTAATCCATTTCAATACACTATTTAAAGGTTTGTAATTAATTACTAATCTGGGAGCACCCCTTTCTTTTTCAGCATTATTATTCACATAAAAGGCTGAACAACTCCAAGGTGATCTAGATTCTCTAATAATCATTTTATCTAATAATTCTCAAATTTCTTTTTTACAAGTTTCAATTGATTCCTGATTCATTTGAATTAGCCTAGCTTTAGTAGGAATATTCTTTTCATCAAATTCATCTACGTAAGGCAATTCTACTTCATGAAATTTCCAATTCCAAAAGGCTGTAGGTACATCTGAACATACTTCCTTTTTAATTTTATTTTCAATTCAAAAATTTTAGTTTTAATTTCGGGATCAAGCAATTGATTTTCTATTCTTTTATATTTTATTTCTTCTTTTAAAAATTTAATCTGATTCAATTTTCTATTTTTTATATTATCTGCAAATTTACATGTTGGTTTATTTAGAAAAGGAAAAGTAATTTTAACAATTCCTATTCTAGAATGAATACCTCATTCATTTACTTCAAATGGATAAATCGAAGTAATAAAAAGAGTTCCTAGTACCAATTTTTCACTCAAATCTTTTACCAAAATAAACAAATTATTAAAACAAAATTGTTCATTGCAAATATGTGCTTTAGACAATTTATAATTTATATTAAATTTATTTTCAGATGCTGAATATAATCTAGTAGAAGTTTTGTCATATTTAGTAGGTACTATTCCTTCTTGAATACAATTTCCATATGCTCCAGAGTCTAAAAGAGCAGTAGCTTCAGTTACAAAATCCTCAGTTTTCAAAGTTATTGATATGTACCACTTTTGAAAAGTTGTACATTTAATTGTATCTATAAATTTTATTCTAATAGAAGTTTCACATTCTTCTTCAATTTCTTTAATAAATTGTTTTGCTTTTGCAAATCTTAATTTTTTTAATTCCTTGACGAATGAATATTATCATTTTCTTTTATTAAGCACCGGGGTACAACTTAGGGGTAAAATGGTCATTTTCTCACATGTGCGGCCATATAATGCCCGAAATGAATCATAGGGGCAAAATGGTCATTAGTGACTTGCGCTCCAAGTTCCGTGGCTTGCAGCACCATTACCAAGAAAGGCTCGGTGACTCAGGAAGAATGGTGCATTGAGCTGCCACATGTGGGAAAAACGGTCATTTGTGACTCATATGGCTTACAAAGCCCCGGGTTACAACTTAAGGGAAAAAGTGTCATTTTCACACTTGTGAGGCCATATGATGCAAGAAATGAATCATGGGGGCAAAATGGTCATTTTCTCACTCGTGCAGCCATCTAATGTGCTAAATGAATTACAAGGGCCATACGGTCATGCTTAGTGACTTGGACATAATGCGATACTGAAGTGCCGCATAGGGGCAAAACGGTCATTTCTGACTCATCCGGGCTTATTAAGCCTCGGGGCACAACTTATTGGTAAAATGGTCATTCTCTCACTTGTGCCCCCATATAATGAGCAAAATGAAACATAGGGGCAAAACGGTCATTAGTGACTTGTGCTCCAAGTTTCATGGCTTGCCGCACCTTTACCTAGCCATGCTCGGTTACTTGGACATAATGGTGCACCGAAGTGCCACATAGGGCAAAACGGTCACTTGTGACTTGTATAGGCTTATTAAGCCTCGGGGTACAACTTAGGCTTAAAATGGTAATTTTCTCACTCGTTCGGCCATATAATGCCCGAAATGAATCATAGGGGCAAAACAGTCATTTGTGACTTGTGCTCGAAGTTTCATGGCCGAAGTTTCATGGCCTATCGCACCAAAGTGCCACATAGGGGCAAAATGGTCATTTTTTATTCGTATGGGCTTATTTAGCCTAAGGGTACAACTTAGGGGTAAAATGGTCATTTTCTCACCTTTTCGGCCATATAATGAGCACAATGAAGCCTAGGGGCAAAACGGTCATTATTGACTCGTGCTCCAACTTTCGTGGCTTGTCGCACCATCACCTAGCCATGCTCGGTGACTCAGACATATGGTGCACCGATGTGCTTCATATGAGCAAAACGGTCATCTGTGACTCATATGGCTTATTAAGTGCCGGGGTACAACTTTGGGGTATAATGGTCATTTTATCACTTGTGTGGCTATATAATGAGCGAAATGCATCATAGGGGCAAATCGGTCATTAGTGAGTTGTGCTCCAAGTTCGTGGCTTGCCGCACCATCACCTAGCCATGCTTGCTGAGTCGAACATAATGGTGCTCCGAAGTGCCGCATAGGGGCAAAATGATCATTTCTAACTCAAATGGGCTTATTAAAATGGTCATTTTCTCACTTGTGTTGTCATATAATGTGCGAAATGAATCATAGGGGCAGAACGTTCATTAGGGACTTGTGCTCCAAGTTTCGTGGCTTACCACACCATTACCTAGCCATGCTCGGTGACTCGGATATACTAGTGCCCTAAAGTGTCGCATAGGGGAAAAATGGTCATTCGTGACTAGTATGGGCTTATTAAGCCTCGAGGTACAACATAGGGGCAAAATGGTCATTTTGTCACTCATTTGGCCATATAATGCCCGAAATGAATCGTAGGAGGAAAACGGTCATTAGTCACTTGTGTTCCAAATATCGTGTCTTGCCGCACCACTACCTAGCCGGGCTCAGTAACTCGGACATAATGGTGAAGCAAGGAGCCGCATCAGGGCAAAATAGTCATTTGTCACTCTTATGGGCTTATTAAGCCCTGGAGTACAACATAGGGGTAAAATGGTAATTTTCTCATTTGTGCTGCCATATAATGATTGAAATGATTGATAGGGGCAAAACGGACATTAGTGACTTGTGCTGCAAGTTTCGTGGCTTGTAGCACCATTACCGAGACAGGCTCGGTGACTCAAACATGATTGTGCAGCGAGGTGCAACGTAGGGGCAAAACGGTCATTTGTGACTCGTTTGGGCTTATTAAGCCTCGGGTTAAAACTTTGGGGTAAAATGGTCATTTTCTCACTCGTGCGGTCATATAATGCGCGAAATGAATCATAAGGGCAAAACGTTCAACAGGGACTCTTGCTCCAAGTTTCGTGGCTTACCACACCATTACCTAAGCATGGTCGGTGACTCGGATATACTGGTGCCCCGAACTGCTGGATAAGGGAAAAATATTCATTTGTGACTCGTATGGGCTTATTAAGCCCCGGAGCACAACATAGGGGCAAAATGGTAATTTTGTCACTCATTTGGCCATATAATGCCCGAAATGACTCATAGGGGCAAAACGGTCATCAGTCACTTGTGCTCCAAGCTTCCTGGCTTGCCGCACCATTACATAGCCATGCTCAGTGACTCGGAAATAATGGTGCACTGAAGTGCCGCATAGGGGCGAAACGATCATTTGTCACTCTTATGGGCTTATTAAGCCCTAGGGTGCAACTTAGGGGTAAAAGGGTCATTTTCTTATTTGTGCGGCCATATAATACCCGCAATGATTCATAGGTGCAAAACAGACATTAGTGACTTGTGCTCCAAGTTTCATGGCTTGCAGCACCATTACCTAGATAGGCTCGGTGATTCAGATCTAATGGTGCAGCGAGGTGCAATATAGGGGCAAAATGGTCTTTTGTGATTTGTATAGGCATATTAAGCCTCGGGGTACAACCTAGGGGTAAAATGGCCATTTTCTCACTCGTGCGGCCATTTGATGCCCGAATTGAATCATAGGAGCAAAATGGTCATTAGTGACTTGTGCACCAAGTTTTGTGGCTTGCCGCACCATTACCTAGCCATGCTCGGTGACTTAGACATAATGTTGTACTGAAGAGCCGCATCAGGGCAAAACGGACATTTGCGACTTCTATTGGCTTATTAAGCCGCGGGGTACAACTTGGGGGTAAAATGGTCATTTTCTCATTTGTGCTACCATATAATGCCCGAAATGATTCATAATGGCAAAACGAACATTAGTGACTTGTGCTCCAAGTTTCATGGCTTGCCGTACCATTACCTAGCCTTGCTCGATGACTCGGACATAATGGTGCACCAAAATGCAGCGTAGGGTAAAAATGGTCATTCGTGACTCGTATTAGCTTATTAAGCTCCGGGGTACAACATAGGGGCAAAATGGTCATTTTCTCACTCATGCGGCCATATAATGCCCGAAATGAATCATAGGGGTAAAATGGTCATTCGTGACTCATCCTCCCAGAATCATGGCTTGCCGCACCACTGCCTAACTAGGCTCGATGGCTTGGACATAATGGTGTACCGAAGTGCCAAATAGGGGCAAAACATACATTTGCGACTTCTATTGGCTTATTAAGCCGCGGGGTACAACTTGGGGGTAAAATGGTCATTTTCTCATTTGTACTGCCATATAATGCCCGAAATGATTCATAATGGCAAAACGAACATTAGTGACTTGTGCTCCAAGTTTCATGGCTTGCCGTAGCATTACCTAGCCTTGCTTGGTGACTCGGACATAATGGTGCACCAAAGTGCAGCGTAGGGTAAAAATGGTCATTTGTGACTCGTATTAGCTTATTAAGCTCCGAGGTACAACAGAGCGGCAAAATGGTCATTTTCTCACTCATGCGGCCATATAATGCCCGAAATGAATCATAGGGGTAAAATGGTCATTAGTGCCTCGTGCTCCAAGTTTCGTGGGTTGCCGCACCATTACCTAGGCATGCTCGGTGACTCAGACATAATGGTGTACCGAAGTGCCGCATAAGGCAAAACAAACATTTGCGAAATGATTCATAGGGGCAACATAGGGGTAAAATGGTCATTTTCACAGTTTTGAGGCCATATAATGAGTGAAATGAAACATAGGGGCAGAAAAATCATTAGTGACTTGTGCTGCAAGATTCATGGCTTACTATACCATTACCTAGCCATGATCGGTGGCTCATACATACTGGTGCACCAAAGTGTTGCTGAGGGGCAAAACAGTTATTTGAGACTCTCATGGGCCTATTAATCCTCTGGGTACAACATAGGGGTAAACTGGTCATTTTCTCACTCATGCGGCCATATAATGCCCGAAATGTATCATCGTGGCTTGCCGCACCACTACCTAGCTCGAGTCGGTGATGTAGAGATAATGGCGCAACGAGGTGCCGCATAGGGGCCAAAATGTCATTTGTGACTCGCATGGGCTTATTAATCCCCAGTGTAAAACTTAAAGGAAAAATGTTCATTTTCTCACTCATGCGGGGATTACACGCCCACAATGAATCATAGGGGCAAAACGGAGATTAGTGACTTGTGCTCCAAGTTTTGTGGGTTGCCATACCATTATCTTGCAAAGCTCAGTGATTCGGAGATAATGGTGCAGCGAGGTGCTGCATAGGAGCAAAACCGATAATTTGTAACTCGTATGGGCTTATTAATCCCCAAGGTAAAACTGAAGGGAAAAATGCTCATTTTTTTACTTGTGCGGCCATATAATGCCTGAAATGAATCCAAGGGGCAAAACGGTGATTAGTGACTGCTGCTCCAAGTTTCGTGGCTGGCCGCAACATTGATGTGCCGCATAGGGGCAAAACGGTCAGTTGGGACTCGGATGGGCTTATTAAGCCCCGGGGTACAACATAGCGGCAAAATGGTCATTTTCTCACTTGTGAGGCCATACAATGAGCGAAATGAATCGCAGGACCAAAACAGTCGTTAGTGTCTTGCACTCCTAGTTTCATGGCTTGGCGTACCATTACCTAGCCATGCTCGATGACTCGGGCAAAATGGTGCACCATGGTACTGCATGAATCATAGGGGCAAAACGGTTATTAGCCACTTGTGATCTAAGTATCGTGGCTTGCCGCACGATTACCTAGCCGGGCTCAGTGACTCGGATATAATTTTGAAGCGATGTGCTGCAAAGGCGCAAAATAGTCATTTGTGACTCGTATTGACTTATTAAGCCCCGAGGTACAACTTAGGGGTAAAATGGTCATTTTCTCACTTGTGCGGCTATATAATGCCTGAAATGAATCAAAGGAGCAAAACGGTCACAAGTGACTTGTGCAAAAAGTTTCGTGTCTTGCAGCACCATTACCTAGACAGGCTCGGTGACTCAAACATAATGGTGCTGCAAGGTCCCACATCAGGGAAAAACAGTCATTTGTGACTCGTATGGGCTTATTAAGCCTCGGGGTACAACTTGGGGTAAAATGGTCATTTTCTCACTCGTGTGGCCATGTAATGCTAGAAATGAATTATAGGGGCAAAACGGTCATTAGTCACTTGTACAACAAGTTTCGTGGCTTGCAACACCAATACCTAGACAGGCTCCGTTACAAAGACATACTTGGTGCCGCGAGGTGCCCCAAAGGAAAAAACGACCATTAGTGACTTGTGCTGCAAGCATCATGGATTGCCACACCACTACCTAGCCAGGCTCGGTTATTCGGAGACAATGGTGCAGCGAGGTGCCGCATTGGGGCAAAACGGTCATTTGTGACTATTATGGGCTTATTTAGCCCCAAGCTAAAACTTGAGGGCAAAATGTTCATTTTCTCACCCCGTGCTGCAATATAATGCCCGAAATGAATCATAAGGGCAAAACAATGATTAGTGACTTGTGCTGCAAGTTTCGTGGCTGGCTGCACCATTAGCTTGCCATGCTCGGTGAGTCCGACATAACGGTACATCTAAGTGCCACATAGGGGAAAAATGGTCGTTTGTGACTCGTTCGGGCTTATTATGCCATTAGGGTACAACTTAGGGGAAAAGTGGTCATTTTCTCACTTGCATGGCCATGTAACGCCCGAAATGAAACTTTGAAGCAAAACGATCTTTACTGACTTGCGCTCCGAGCTTCATGGCTTGCCGCACCATTACCTAGCTATGCTCAGTGACTCGGACATAATGGTGCACCGAAGTGGCGCATAGGGGTGAAACGTTCATTTGTCACTCTTATGGGCTTATTAAGCCCTGGGGTGTAACTAAGGGTAAAATGGTCATTTTCTCATTTGTGCGGCCATATATTACCCACAATGAGTCATAGGTGCAAAACAGTCATTCGTGACTTGTGCTCCAAGTTTCATGGCTTGACGCACCATTACCTATACAGGCTTGGTGATTCAGACATAATGGTGCAGTGAGGTGCTGCATAGGGGCAAAAAAGTAATTTTTTATTTGTATAGGCTTATTAAGCCTCGGGGTACAACATAGGGGTAAAATGGCCATTTTCTCACTCGTTCGGCCATTTAATGCCCGAATTGAATCATAGCAGCAAAACGGTCATTAGTGACTTGTGCACCAAGTTTCGTGGCTTGCCGCACCATTACCCAGTCCTGCTAAGTGACTTGGACATAATGGTGTACCGAAGTGTCGCATAGGGGCAAAATGGACATTTGCGACTCCTATAGGCCTATTTTCTCATTTGTGATGCCATATAATTCCCGAAATGAGTCATAGGGGCAAAACGGTCATTAGTGACTTGTGCCCCAAGTTTCATGGCTTGCCGTAACATTACCTAGGCTTGCTCGGTGACTCGGAGATAATGGTGCACCAAAGTGCAGCGTAGGGTAAAAATGGTCATTTGTGACTCATATTAGCTTATTAAGCTCTGGGTATAACATGGGGGCAAAATGGTCATTTTCTCACTCATTCGGCCATATAATGCCCAAAATGAATCATAGGGGTAAAATGGTTATTCGTGACTCGTGCTCCTAGAATCGTGGCTTGCCACACCACTACCTAGCTAGGCACGATGACTTGGACATAATGGTGTATCGAAGGGCCGCATAGGGGCAAAATAGACATTTGCAACTTCTATTGGCTTATTAAGCTGCGGGGTACAACTTGGGGGTAAAATGGTCATTTTCTCATTTGTGCTGCCATATAATGCCTGAAATGATTCATAGGGGCAAAACGGTCATTAGTGACTTGTGCTCCAAGTTTCATGGCTTGCCGTACCATTACCTAGCCTTGCTCGGTGACTCGGACATAATGGTGCACCAAAATGCAGTGTAGGGTATAAATGGTCATTTGTGACTCGTATTGGCTTATTAAGCTCCGGGGTACAACATAGGGGCAAAATGGTCATTTTCTCACTCATGCGACCATATAATGCCCGGAATGAATCGTAGGGGTAAAATGGTCATTAGTGACTCGTGCTATAATGTATCGTGGCTTGCTGCACCACTACCTAGCTAGGCTCGATGACTTGGACATAATGGTGTACTGAAGTGCCACATAAGGCAAAACAGACATTTGCGACTCCTACTGGTTTAATAAGCCGCGGGGTACAACTTTGGGGTAAAATGGTCATTTTCTCATTTGTGATGCCATATAATGCCCGAAATGATTCATAGGGGCAAAACGGTGATTAGTGACTTGTGCTCCAAGTTTCATGGCTTGCCGTACCATTACCTGGCCTTGCTCGGTGACTCACACATAATGGTGCTGCGAGGTGCCACATAAGGGCAAAACGGTCATTCATGACTCGTATGGCTTATGAGGCCGCGGGGTACAACTTGGTGGCAAAATGGTCATTTTATCACTTGTGTGGCCATATAATGCCCAAAATGAATCATAGAAGCCAAACGGTCATTAGTGACTTCTGCACCTTGTTTCGTGGGTTGCCGCACCATTACCTGGGCGTGCTTGTGATTCAGACATAATGGTGTACCGAAGTGCTGCATAGGGGCAAAACGGTTATTTGTGACTCGTCTGGGCTTATTATGCCTCGGGGTACAACATAGGGGTAAAATGGTCATTTTCTCACTTTTGAGGCCATATAATGAGTGAAATGAAACATAGGGGCAGAAAGATCATTTGTGACTTGTGCTCCAAGATTCGTGGCTTGCCGTACCATTACCTAGCCATGATCGGTGGCTTAGACATACTGGTGCACCAAAGTGCTGCTAAGGGGCAAAACAGTTATTTCAGACTCTTATGGGCTTATTAAGCCCCAGGGTACAACATAGGGGTAAACTAGTCATTTTCTCACTCATGCGGCCATATAATGCCCGAAATGTATCATCGTGGCTTGCCGCACCACTACCTAGCTCGAGTCGGTGATGTAGAGATAATGGCGCAACGAGGTGCCGCATAGGAGCCAAAATGTCATTTGTGACTCGCATGGGCTTATTAATCCCCAGTGTAAAACTTAACGGAAAAATGTTCATTTTCTCACTCATGCGGGGATTATACGCCCACAATGAATCATAGGGGCAAAACGGAGATTAGTGACCTGTGCTCCAAGTTTTGTGGCTTGTCGTACCATTATCTTGCAAAGCTCGGTGATTCGGAGATAATAGTGCAACGAGGTGCTGCTTAGGGGCAAAATCGGTCATTTGTAACTCGTATGGGCTTATTAATCCCCAGGGTAAAACTGAAGGGAAAAATGTTCATTATTTTACTTGTGCGGCCATTTAATGCCTGAAATGAATCCAAGGGGCAAAACGGTGATTACTGACTTGTGCTCCAAGTTTCGTGTCTGGCCGCAACATTACCAATTCGTGCTTGGTGACTTGGACATAATGGTACATTGATGTGCCGCATAGGTGCAAAACAGTCATTAGTGTCCTGCACTGCTAGTTTCGTGGCTTGGCGTACCATTACCTGGCCAAGCTCGGTGACTCGGGCACAATGGTGCACCAAGGTACTGCATGAATCATAGGGGCAAAACGGTCATTAGTCACTTGTGATCTAAGTATCGTGGCTTGCCTCATGATTACCTAGCTGGGCTCAGTGACACAGATATAATTTTGAAACGATGTGCTGCATAGGGGCAAATAGTCATTTGTGACTCGTTTTGGCTTATTAAGCCCCGAGGTACAACTTAGGGGTAAAATGGTCATTTTCTCACTCGTGCGGCGATATAATGCCTGAAATGAATCAAAGGAGCAAAACGGTCACTAGTGACTTGTGCTAAAAGTTTCGTGTCTTGCAGCACCAATACCTAGACAGCCTCGGTGACTCAAACATAATGGTGCAGCATGGTCCCTCATAGGGGCAAAAACGGTCATTTGTGACTCGTATGGGCTTACTAAGCCTCAGGGTACAACTTCGGGTAAAATGGTCATTTTCTCACTCGTGTGGCCATGTAACGCCAGAAATGAATTATATTGGAAAAATGGTCATTAGTATCTTGTACACCAAGTTTCGTGGCTTGCAACACCAATACCTAGACAAGCTCGGTTACAAAGACATACTGGTGCAACAAGGTGCCACATAGGGAAAAAATGATCATTTGCGACTTGTGCTTCGAGATTCGGGGCTTGCTGCACAATTACCTTTGCATGGTTGGTGACTCGGATGTAATGGTGCATCGAAGTGCCGCATAGGGGCACAACAGTCATTTGAGACTCTTATGGGCTTATTAAGCCCCGGGGTACAACATTGGGGCAAATTGGTTGTTTTCTCCCTCGTGCGGCCATATAATGCCCGAAATGAATCATAGGGGCAAAACAGTCATTAGTGACTTGTGCTGCAAGCATCATGGATTGCCACACCATTACCTAGCCAGGCTCAGTGATTCGGAGACAATGGTGCAGTGAGCTGCCGCATTGGGGCAAAACGGTCAATTGTCACTTGTATGGGCTTATTTAGCCCCATGGTAAAACTTACGGGAAAAGTGTTCATTTTCTCACTTGTGTGGCAATATAATTCCCGAAATGAATCACAGGGGCAAAACAGTGATTAGTGAATTGTGCTGCAAGTTTCGTGGCTTTCTGCACCATTAGCTAGCTATGCTCGGTGAGTCCGACATAAATGTACATCTAAGTGCCACATAGGGGAAAAATGGTCATTTGTGACTCGTATGGGCATATTATGACATTGGGGTATAACCTAGGGGAAAAGTGGTGATTTTCTCACTTGCATGGCCATGTAAAGCCCGAAATGAATCTTTGAAGCAAAACGATCATTACTGACTTGTGCTCCGAGCTTCATGGCTTGCCGCACCATTACCTAGCTATGCGCAGTGACTCGGACATAATGGTGCACCGAAGTGGCGCATAGGGGTGAACCGGTCATTTGTCACTCTTATGGGCTTATTAAGCCCTGGGGTGTAACTTAGGGTGAAATGGTCATTTTCTCATTTGTGCGGCCGTATATTACCCGCAATGATTCTTAGGGGCAAAACGGTCATTCGTGACTTTTCCTCCAAGTTTCATGCCTTGCAGCACCATTACCTAGACAGGCTTGGTGATTCAGACATAATGCTGCAGTGCGGTGCTGCGTAGGGGCAAAATAGTCATTTTTTATTTGTATAGGCTTATTAAGTCTCAGGGTACAACTTAGGGGTAAAATGGCCATTTTCTCACTCGTTCGGCCATTTAATGCCCGAATTGAATCATAGGAGCAGAACAGTCATTAGTGACTTGTGCACCAAGTTTCGTGGCTTGCCGCACCATTACCTAGCCATGCTCAGTGACTTGGACATAATGGTGTATCGAAGTGATGCATAGGTGCAAAATGGACATTTGCGACTCCTACAGGCTTATTAAGCCGCGGGGTACAACTTGGGGAAAAAATGGTCATTTTCGCATTTGTGCTGCCATATAATGCCCGAAATGATTCATAGGGCCAAAATGGTCATTTGTGACTTATGCTCCAAGTTTCGTGGCTTGCCGTGCCATTACCTAGCCTTGCTCGGTGACTCGGACATAATGGTGCACCAAAGTGCAGCGTAGGGTAAAAATGGTCATTTGTGACTCGTATTCGCTAGTTAAGCCACGGGGTACAACACAGGGGCAAAATGATGATTTTCTCACTCATGCGGCCAGATAATGCCCGAAATAATTCATAGGGCTAAAATTTTCATTATTGACTTGTGCTCCAAGTAAAGTGGCTTGCCGCACCACTGCCTAGCCAGCCTAGACGACTCGGACATAATGGTGTACGTACCGCATAGGGGCAAAACCGACATTTGCGACTCTGACTGGCTTATTAAGTCGTGGGGTACAACTTGGGGTAAAATGGTCATTTTCTCATTTGTGTTGCCATATATTGCCCGAAATGATTCATAGGGGCAAAACGGTCATTGGTGACTTGTGCTCCAAGTTTCATGGCTTGCCATACCATTACCTAGCCTTGCTCGGTGACTCAGACATAATGGTGCTGCGAGGTGCCACATAGGGGCAAAACGGTCATTCATGACTCGTATGGCTTATGAGGCCGGCGGGTACAACTTGGTGGCAAAATGGTCATTTTATCACTTGTGCGGCCATATAATGCCCGAAATGAATCATAGAAGCAAAACGGTCATTAGTGCCCTGTGCCCCAAGTTTCGTGGGTTGCCGCACCATTACGTGGCCATGCTCGGTGACTTTGACATAATGGTGTACCGAAGTGCTGCATACGGGACAAATGGGCATTTGCGACTCCTACTGGCTTATTAAGCCGCGAGGTACAACTTGGGGGGAAAATGGTCATTTTCTCAATTGTGCTGCCATATAATGCCCGAAAGGATTCATAGGGGCAAAACAGTCATTAGTGACTTGTGCTCCAAGTCTCATAGCTTGCCATACTATTACCTGGCCTTGCTCGGTGACTCAGACATAATGGTGCTGCGAGGTGCCACATAGGGGCAAAACGGTCATTCATGACTCGTATGGCTTATGAGGCCGCGGGGTACAACTTGGTGGCAAAATGGTCATTTTTTCAGTTGTGCGGCCATATATTGCTCGAAATGAATCATAGAAGCAAAACAGTCATTAGTGACCTGTGCCCCAAGTTTCGTGGGTTGCCGCACCATTACGTAGCCATGCTCGGTGACTCAGACATAATGGTGTAGCGAAGTGCTGCGTAGGGGTAAAACGGGCCTTTACGACTCCTACTGGCTTATTAAGCCGTGGGGTACAACTTGGGGGAAAAATGGTCATTTTCTCAGTTGTGCTGCCATATAATGCCCGAAATGATTCATAGGGGCAAAACAGTCATTAGTGACTTGTGCTCCAACTTTCGTGGCTTGCCATACCAATACCTAGACTTGCTCGGTGACTCGGACATAATGGTGCACCAAAGTGCAACGTAGGGTAAAAATGGTCATTTGTGACTCGTGTATTAGCTTTTTAAGCCCCGGGGTACAACATTGGGGCAAAATGGTCATTTTCTCACTCTTGCGGCCATATAATGCCCGAAATATATCATCGTGGCTTGCCGCACCATTACCTAGCCAAGGTCGGTGATGTAGAGATAATGGAGCAGCGAGGTGCCACATAGGGGCAAAACTATCATTTGTGACTCTTATGGGCATATTAATCCCCAGTGTAAAACTTAAAGGAAAAATGTTCATTTTCTCACTCATGCGGGGATTATATGCCCGCAATGAATCATAGGGTCAAAACGAAGATTAGTGACCTGTGCTCCAAGTTTTGTGGCTTGCCGTACCATTATCTGGCAAAGCTCCGTCATTCGGAGATCAAGGTGTAGCGAGGTGCTGCATAGTTGCAAAACGGTCATTTGTGACTTGTAGGGCTTATTAATCCCCAGGGTAAAAAAACTTAAGGGAAAAATGTTCATTTTTTCACTCGTGCGGCCATATAATGCCCGAAATGAATCCAAGGGGCAAAACGGTGATTAGGGACTTGTGCTCCAAGTTTCATGGCTGGCCGCAACATTACTAATTCGTGCTCGGTGACTTGGACATAATGGTACACCAATGTGCCGCATAGGGGCAAAACGGTCATTTGCAACTTGTATGCCCTTATTAAACCCCGAGGTACAACTTAGGGGTAAAATGGTCATTTTATCAGTTCTGTGGCCATATAATGCCCGAAATGAATCAAAGGGGCAAAACGGTCACTGGTGACTTGTGCTTCAAGTTTCCTATCTTGCAGCTCGGTGACTCAAACATGAGGGTGCAGCAAAGAGCCCCATAGGGGCAAAATGGTCATTTTTAACTTGTATGGGCTTATTAAGCCTTGGGGTACAACTTGGGGGAAAATGATCATTTTCTCACTTGTGTGGCCATGTAATGCCAGAAATGAATCATAGGGGCAAAACGGTCATTAGTGACTTGTGAACCAAGTGTCGTGGCTTGCTGGACAAGCTCGGTTACAAAGACAGTTTGGTGCAGCGAGGTGCCACATAGGGACAAAAAGGTCATTAGTGACTTGTGCTAGGATATTAGAGGCTTGTCGCACCATTACCTAGCCATGCTCAGTGACTCGGACATAATGGTGCATCAAAGTGCTGCATAGGGGCACAACAGTCATTTGAGACTCTTATGGGCTTATTAAGCCACGGGATACAACATAAGGGAAAATTTGTTATTTTCTCCCTCGTGCGGCCATATAATGCCCGAAATGAATCATAGGGGCAAAGCAGTCATTAGTGAATTGTGCTGTAAGCATCATGGATTGCCACACCACTACCTAGCCAGGCTCGGTGATTCGGAGTCAATGCTGCAGCGAGGTGCTGCATTATGGCAACAGGGTCACTAGTGACTTGTTTGGGCTTATTTACCCCCAGGGCAAAACTTAAAGGAAAAATGTTCATTTTCTCACTCGTGCGGCAAAATAATGTCGTTAATGAATCATAGGGGCAAAACAGTGATTAGTGACTTGTGCTCCAAGTTTCGTGGCTTACTGCACCATTACCTAGCAATGCTCAGTGACTCAGACATAACGGTACATCGAAGAGCCGCATAGGGCAAAAATGGTCATTTGTGACTCATATGGGCTTATTAGGCCATTGGGGTACAACTTAGGGGCAAAGTGGACATTTTCTCACTTGTATGGCCATTTAATGCCCGAAATGAATCTTTGAAGCAAAACGGTCATTACTGACCTGTGCTCCAAGCTTCATGGCTTGCCGCACCGTTATCTAGTCATGCTTAGTGACTCGGACATAATGGTGCACCGAAGTGCCGCATAGGGGCAAAACGGTTATTTGTCACTCTTATGGGCTTATTAAGCCCTGGGGTGCAACTTAGGGGTAAAATTGTCATTTGTATGGCCATATAATACCTGCAATGATTCATAGGTGTAAAACGGTCATTCGTAACTTGTGCTCGAAGTTTCATGGCTTGCCACACCATTACCTAGCCATGTTTAGTGAGTTGGACATATTGGTGCATCGAAGTGCCGCATAAGGGCACAGTAGTCATTTGAGACTCTTATGGGCTTATTAAGCCCCGGGGTACAACATAGGGGCAAATTAGTTATTTTATCCCTCGTGCGGCCATATAATGCCCGAAATGAATCATTGGGTCAAAACAGTCATTAGTGACTTGTGCTGCAAGCATCATGGATTGTCGCACCACTACCTAGCGAAGCTCGATGATTCGGAGACAATGGTGTTGCGAGGTGCCACATTAGGGCAAAACGATCATTTGTGACTTGTATAGGCTTATTTAGCCCCAAGGTAAGACTTAATGAACAAATGTTCATTTTCTCACTCGTGCGGCAATATAATGCCCGAAATGAATCATAGGGGCAAAACAGTGATGAGTGACATGTGCTAAAAGTTTCGTGGCTTGCCCACCATTACCTAGCCATGCTAGGTGACCCAGACATAACGGTATATCGAAGTGCCACGTAGGGGAAAAATGGTCATTTGTGACTCGTACGGGCTTATTATGCCATTGGGGTACAACTTAGGGGCAAAGTTGTCTTTTTCTCACTCGTATGGCCATGTAATGCCCGAACTGAATCTTTGAAGCAAAACGGTCATTACTAACTTGAGCTCCAAGCTTCATGGCTTGCCACACCATTACCTAGCCATGCCTAGTGACTCGGACATAATGGTGCAACGAAGTGCCGCACAGGGGCGAAACGGTCATTTGTCACTCTTATGGGCTTATTAAGCCCTGGGGTGCAACATAGGGGTAAAATGGTCATTTTCTCATTTATGCAGCCATATAATACCCGCAATGATTCATAGGTGCAAAACGGTCATTAGTGACTTGTGCTCCAAGTTTCATAGCTTGCCGCACTCGGACATAATGGTACATCGAAGTGCCGAATAGGGGCACAACAATCATTTGAGACTCTTATGGACTTATTATAACTCGGGGTACAACATAGGGGAAAATTGGTTATTTCCGCCCTCGTGCGGCCATGTAATGCCTGAAATGAATCATAGGGGCAAAAACAGTCATTAGTGACTTGTGCTGCAAGCATCATGGATTGCCGCACCACTACCTAGCCAGGCTCGGTGATTCGAAGACAATGGTGCAGCGAGGTGCCGCATTGGGGCAAAACAGTCATTTGTGACTTGTTTGGGCTTATTTAGCCCCAGGGTAAAACTTAAGGGAAAAATGTTCATTTTCTCACTCGTGCGGCAATATAATGCCCGAAATGAATCAAAGGGGCAAAACAGTGATTAGTTACTTGTGCTCCAAGTTTCGTGGCTTGCCGCACCATTACCTAGCCATGCTTGCTTACTCAGACATAACTGTACATCGAAGTGCCGCATAGGGGAAAAATGGTCATTTGTGACTCGTACGGGCTTATTATGCCATTGGGGTACAACTTAGGGGCAAAGTGGTCATTTGCTCACTCATATGGCCCTGTAATGCCCAAAATGAATCTTTGGAACAAAACGGTCATTACTGACTAGTGCTCTAGCTTCATGGCTTGCCGCACCATTACCCAGCCATGCTCAGTGAGAACCGACCAGCAAACCTGATCTCCGACAAACCAGCGAATCGGCAGCACAAAACCGACATTCAGATATGAGGTAGTCGAGCTAGCCAGTTGGTGCAATCGAGAAGCAGGCAGTCTGCACTCCGAATCTAAAGCAGCGGCAAAGACAGGCGGCCGAAAATTGCAGCTGATCCAGACAGCAGCCATGTTTTTCCTTCCTGTGTGCAGTCGAGCAGTGCTGGTTGCCCAGGCAGCCGCTAGCTGGAGCAGAGAAGCCTTGCAGCGTCCAGCTGTTCCGACCGACAGTGCTGGCAGGAGTGAGCGATGGCTATGTTTTTGTCACAGGCGGCTAGGGTTTGAGCAGGAAGAAGAAGACCCTTTTAGGGTTTTCATTATTAGCATATTGATCTTGTGCAAGGAATGCACCAATATCTAATGACCATGTTCGGCTCTTAGAAAACACAACAGAGCTACGTAGGCAGGCTAATGCTTTTCTAAGTTGAGTGTTTAACCATTACTT
>JAOXNR010046023.1:8131-18781 GCA_028571225.1 Parsonsia alboflavescens | reverse complement strand
CTGATGAAGAGAAGGTGAAAACTATAAAAGAATGGTCGACTCCTAAAAGTGTAAGTGAGGTAAGGAGTTTCCATGGGTTGGCATCATTTTATAGAAGGTTTGTTCCTCATTTGAGCACAATTACAGTCTAATTAACCGAGGTAATCAAGCTAAGAGCTACATTTAGGTGGGAGAGAAATCAAGAACAAGCTTTTCAAGTGCTTAAGGCTAAACTTGCATGTGCCCCCATTCTTTCTTCACCCGATTTCTCTAAAGTGTTTGAAATGGAATGAGAGGCATTGGGAGTGGAGATTCGAGCGATTTTAATGCAAGACTGTACACCAATAGCATACTTTCGTGAAAAACTCAATTGTGCTACTTTGAATTACTCCATTTTTGACAAAGAACTCTTTGCTCTGGATAGATCATTATGCAATTGGCAACATTATCTATGGCCAAGGGAGTTTGTGATTCACATCGATCATGAATCCCTTAAACCCTTGAATTGACAAACCAAGTTGAGCAAAAGACATGCCAAATGGGTAGAGTTCATAGAGATGTTCCCCTATGTGATCAAGTACAAGAAAGGTAAAGAAAATATTGTGGCGGATGCACTCTCTTGGAGGTATACCTTGATTACTACCCATGGTGCTAATTTGCTTGGTTTTGAGATAATTAAGGAATTGTATGTCGATGATGATAATTTCAAAGGTATCTTTATTGCTTGTGAGAAAGGTGTGCATGATAAGTTTTATTTGCAACATGGCCATCTGTTTAGAGAAGATAAGCTTTGTGTGCCCAAGTGTTCCTTGATTAAATTATTTGTCATTGAAAATCACGGAGAAGGCCTAATGAGACATTTTGGCATCTCTAAGACTTCGAGCATATTGCAAGAACACTTTTCTTAGCCTCATATGAAAAGAGATGTAGTGAAAGTGTGTGAAAATTGTATTGTTTGTAAGAAGGCTAAATCTACTCTTAAACCACATGGTCTATATATGCCTTTGCCTATACCTAATGCCCCTTGGGAAGATGTATCTATGGATTTTGTGCTTGGGTTGCCAAGGATTAGGAGGGGTAACCGTTCAATTCTTCAGGTAATTGATCGATTTTCTAAGATGGCTTACTGCATTGCATGCTCTAAAGTTGACGATGCTCACAATGTGGCTAACTTATTCTTTAAAGAAATTGTTAGATTGAATGGCATTCCAAAACCATTGTGAGTGATAGGGATACAAAGTTTTTAAGTTTCTTTCAAAAAGTCCTTTGGGGGAAATTGGGAACAAAATTGCTCTTTTCTACTACTTGTCACCCTCAAACGGAAGTAGTTAATAGGACCTTGGGTACTATGCTTAGGGCCATCATCAAAAGGAATTTGAAGTCTTGGGAAGATTGCTTACCATTCATCGATTTTTCTTATAATGGATGTGTGCATTCTTCTACTCATTTTCTCGTTTTGAATTGGTGTATGGTTTTAATCCCTTTAACTTCTCTTGATTTAACCCCTTTACCTTTGAGTGAAGTACATAGTCTAGATGGCAAGCAAAAAGAGGTTTTGGTGAATCAAATGCATGAACAAGCTTATTAGAACATTCAATTGCCAAACCTACGCTATGCCAAATAACACAAGAAAAGCAGAAGGCCTATGAGATTTGAAGTGGGAAAATGGGTGTTAATTCACCTGAGGAAAGAAAGATTTCCACAAGTTAGAATTACTAAACCTAATTAAAGAGGAGATGGTCCCTTCCAAATCATTGAGAGGATAAATGACAATGCCTACAAGGTTGATCTTCAAGGTAAATATCAAGTTAGTCCAACATTTAATGTTAGTGATCTCTCTCCTTTTGATGTAGGTGATCAAGATTCGAGGATGAATCCATTTGAGGAAAGGTTGAATTATAGAGATCAGGCTCCAACAATGCCTCTGGGACCAATCACAAAAGCAAGGGCATCAAGGATGAATAGGTCATTGGTGGCTTTCATACAAAACTAAGAATAATTACTTGACTTTGAAGTCATCTTCAATGAGGCAAAGCTTAATGAAGAACATACAAGAAAGGAATATAACTTGTGAGTGATTCAAGGCCTTTTGGATGATGATGGGATTATTCTAAATGAAGGAAAAGGCATTGGAGACCATAGATGTGAAGTCGGGAAGCTTCGGAATGCTTCGAATGAAGATGGCACAAAGCAAAATGAAGCTGCCATGGCGATAGCACAAGAGAGAGCCAAATGACAAGAACAGAGGCTATCGAGCCCTCAACTGTGGCAGATCCGGCGAATGAAGAGAGCACCAGATGCTCATTGGAAAAATTCCAAAAGCAATCAGGCTCTCATCTCTCCAAGCTGGCTGGCGCTGGACAGGGCTCAAATCTGCACACAAATGCGACCTTATTTCCGAATCCCACTTGTTTTCCTTCAATTGCTTTCAGTATTTGACCTCTTGTATGACTTATTTAAGGCTTTCATTGGGGTTTCTCTCTACTCCCAATATATATACCCCATTACATGTAATAATAACACAACTTTGACAAACAACTTTCATTTGGGATTTAATCCAAAACAAGATCAAAACTTCGTCTTTGATAGTGTTCTTAAAACTTCCTCCTAGGGTTCTTAGTCACTTCAACTCGGTCTGTCAATTTCTTGGGTGAGGTATTGAATAGTCTCTACAAATCAAGAGGATGGTTGTTGTGGAATATTCTACAAAGGAGGTCTTCCTAATCTCCCAAACGAATCTTTGATCAGTCCTTTTCTTCACACTTGATTTGGTTTCTTGCTTGTGTGAAAAACAAATCTTCAACCTTCAATGAATCACATCAGTTTGCGACATTCATTCTTGAGTTCTATTAGTCTTTTCTTGAGACCTTCCAGAATGGTTTTGTTTGTAACCTCAACTATTCCATTTGCTTGGGGATAAGCTACAGAGGTTAACCTCTGTTCAATATTCAAGTTTTCACAGAAAGTCTTGAATAGGTAGCCGATGAATTGTCGTCCATTGTCCGAGATAATGGCTCGGGGAATCTCGATCTGCCTACAATGTTTCTCCATACAAAAGACTGGACTTTTGGTGATGAAATTATTACCATTGGCTCAGCTTCAACCCATTTGATAATTAGGAATCAAAAACCCCCCATTCATTTTGGGAAGGGTCCTAAAATGTCGATACCCCAGATGTCAAAAGGTACGGACACATTGATGGATTGATACTTCGTTGGTGGTTCATGTGACTTGTTTCCATGCAACTAGCAGCTCGTGCATTTCTGTATGACCTTCCTAGTGTCTGAAACCATTGAAGGCCAATAATACCCTGTCCTTAGTATTTTCTTTTCCACGGTTTTTGCTCCCATGTGTGATCCACAGATTCCACTATGTACCTCTTCAATGGCACACTCTCCTTCTTCTTTGCTTAGGCATTTGAGTAATGGCCATGTGTAAGACCTTCTATACACCTCATCATCTAATATTAGGACATAGCGAGGTGCCCACTTCTGCACTTGGCAAGCTTCTTTAGCATCTTGTGAAAGGTCTCCATCTTTGAGGAATTTGTAGATTGGATATCTTTAGTCTGCTTCACTCTCTAACCAAGTTCTCTTCTTGGTTTATGCTGCCAGAGTATAATTGCTCCACCAATAACTCGGCTCCTATCCCCGCTATCTCTTAGTAGACTTTAGATGGTGCGTCTGCTACTGCATTTTGCTCTCTAGGTATTTGCTTAATGAGGAAATGCTCAAGTTCGGATGTTTTATCTCTTACTTGTTTGAGATATTTGTTCATGTTCTCCTCTCTAGCTTCGTATTCTCTAGCAACTTGGCCAGCTATAACTTGTGAATCAGTTTTGGCATGCAACTTTTGCACTTTTAGAGCTCTTATGAGTCTTAGACCTACTAAGAGAGCTTTGTATTCAGATTCATTGTTCAAGTTTGGGAAGTTGTACTTCACAGAGTAAGGGATTCTCACTCCCTCAGGGCTGATTAGTAGAATTTCCACACCTGAATATTCTTTTTCTGTGGAGCCATATGTGTACATGGTTCAGATATTAATTTCACAAGAGCCTGTGAGTTCCGGTGGAGCTCTTGTGCATTCTTCTACAAAGTCTGAGAGAGCTAGAGCTTTGATTGCTTTCCTTGGCTCAAATTCAATTTGATGTCCCGAGAGCTCGAGCAACCACTTCAGTGTCCTGCCCGATAGCTGTGGTTTTGGCAGAGCTTGTTTCAGTGGCAGATTGGTTAATACTCTTATCTGGTAAGCTTCAAAATAGGGTTTAAGCTTCCTGGAGGTAATAACAATCAGGTACAAAAATATTTTTAGGTCTTAAGATCTAATTTTAAGACCTCAAAGCAAACGACTTCTTACATAATAAATTGGAAATTGTAAACCTGACCTTTCTACTAGTAGCACCGAGCTGACTAACTTCTCTATTGGAGTTGAGTACCTCAAATTTTAGTGTCTCGACCTCAAAGAGACAAGCTGTGGGGGCATTCCCATAAAGTCTTTCAATTTTTCGAAAGCTGCTTGGCAATCTGCAGTACACTGAAATCTTTCGGCTTCTTTATAACATCGTAGAATTTCTCTCCCTTGTCAACCATTTTGTTGATGAAGCGTCCCAATGCTGCCATCTTTCCTATTAAGCTTTGGACCACTTTAACGTTTCTGAGAGGTTCCATGTCTAATAGTACTTTTATTTTATCAAGATTGGCATCAATACCTTGTTCTGATATCATGATACCTAGGAATTTACCCGCTGAGACCCCGAAGGTATATTTCTTAGGGTTGAGCTTCATATGAGCAGTTTTCAATGTCTGGAAAGTCTCCCTGATGTCTTTAATGAAGTCCTCAGAGGTCTTGGACTTGATTATGATGTCGTCCACGTAGACCTCAAAGTTCCTCTCGAGCTGGTTCTTAAAAACCTTGTCCATAGCTCACTGGAATTCTACCTTTGCGTTCTTCAAACCGAATAGAATCTTGGTGTAGCAATAGGTCAAGACCTTTGTGATAAAGGAGGTCTTTTCCATATCTTCTATTTCCATTGGAATTTGGTGGTACCTTTTGTAGGCATCTAGGAAACATAGCCATTGGTATCCTAGTGTTGAGTCTACCGTTTGATCAATGCTAGGGAGTAGGTATGAGTCCTTTTGGTAGTATTTGTTTATTGTGGTGAAATCAACACACATCCTCCACATCCCTACTTTATTTGGCGCAACCATTGGGTTGGCCAGCCATTCTGGGTACACCACTTCTTTCAAGATTCTAGCGACAAGAAAAGCTTGGACTTCTCGAGCTATGACTTGTCTGGCTCTGGAGTAAAGGTCCTTTTCTTTTGCTTCACTGGTTTGACTCCTAGTTTGAGCTCGACCTTGCCCACTGAAATTCTCTTGTCAATGCCCTTAAGGTCGGCAGGTCACCAGGCGAAGACTTTCAGATATTGTTGTAGGGAGTCAACGAGCTTCGCATTAATTTTAGAAGGCAAAAGCTTGCCTATCTTTATCCCTTTCTCAGGGAAATCTAGGTTGAGAAAAACTTGTTCTCTTCTACTGGATGCTTGGATTCAGAATTCATCATTCACCTTCAGGAGGTCGATGAAATCTTCCTTCTTGGGCTCCACTGAGGTCTCCGTACTACTTTCAGCGAGGTAGCTTTCTATGGTGAGTTGCCTGTCTCCTTCTAGGACAACCCAATCTTCTCCAACTTGGATTTTCATGTAGTAGTTTATTAAGGAGATTTCCGCCTTGTCCATGACCAATTTCCTTCCTAGACCACCAACCAATCCATGACCTTGGTGACCCCCCTGCCATTCACATAGACTGTGGTTGGAACCCGTAGAACCCCTTCTATATAGGTTGTGCTACCATTGAAGCTAGTCAAAGCAGTGTCTTACTTTATCAGCGACCTTCTATTTACCCCCATTTGGTCAAATGCCTTTTTGTACAAGACATTTACTGCACTCTCGATGTCAACCAGTATTTTGTGTACCAGAAAATCCCCAATCTAGAATGACACCATTAGGGGCTCTGAATCTTCCTTCTGATTTCTCTTTGACCTCCTTTTTGTGGCATTTATCTCGCCGACAGGAGGTCGTTGATTGTGTGCAGCTGTTGGAGGTGGATTTGCGGGACTTGTAATAGTTCCTTGCCAGGAACTATTACAAGTGGCCCTCTTTTACTAGCCTCTCAATCTCGCGCTTGAGGTCGAAGCAGTAATTTGTGAGGTGGCCATGGTCCTTGTGGTAGTGGCAAAATTTTATATGGTCTCTCTTGGCCAGGGGAGTTTTGAGAGGTCTTAGTGGCTTCAAGAGACCCTTCTTTTCCATGACCACATATCTCTGCTCGCGAGGTCATAAGGGGAGTTGTCACTAGGCTTGGAATGGTCTTCCTCTTCTTATTTGAGCATCCTCCTTTCGAATGAGGATCCTTCCTGTCACTTTTTCATGTCTGTGGGCTTTTTGGATGCCCTTTATTATCTTTCTCAATGGCTGAGGCAAAACCAAAAATCTTCTTCTGGACCACCGACTCTTCAACCTTTATTAATTTCTCAAGGAGTGTTTGCAACTAATTATTGGTTTTCATTAGCTTTTCTGCCAGCATGAGGGCTACATATCCCCCGTGCAATCCTTGCTTGAATTCAGTGATAAAGATGGCATCATTCCTTTGCTCAATTTCTATTGCCTCGTCAGTGAAGTGACTACAATAACTTCTCGTGCTTTCACCAAACTTTTGTTTGATATTTGCACAGATCATTGATATCTTTTTCACTTCTCTTGCTACTCTGATAATTTTTCAAAAGCAGCTTCTTTAGCTGAGTCCAGCTCATGATACTTGCCTCTAGAATCCCCTTGAACCATGACTGTACTTTCTTGGTCAGTGTGGACCAAAAAGCATAGCATTTGACACGGTCAGGGTACTCAAGCATTTCCATGTAGGAAACATATTCATCTGTGTGTTGTAATGGTTCCCTTGTGCAGTCATACTTTGCCTCCACTTATGGGGCTTTGAATCCTGGTGGCAACCAAGTAGTCCTAATGTTGTGGACAAATGACGAAGGTTCCGATAGGTCCACACTACTTTGAATCTCTTGATTTTCATTTCCATCCTGATTGGCTGTGAGAGCCGCTCTCCTTAGTGGATTCAAGGCTACCCCTCGAGCATCGCTACCTGTCTTTTCGATAAGGCTTCATCGAGTGAGTATCCTTTCTCCAAGAGTAGTTCTCAGCAAGCTTAACTGCTCTTCAGGACCAGTCTCTTGTCCCTGACCTGATGATGTAGCAACACGATTGAGTCTGTCTCGTAGGTCATAGCCCCTTCTCTTGTTCAAGGTTTCTCTCAAGTTGGCCACAAGCCCTTGTGATCTTTCCGGTATTCGACCCATTTCCTTACCTTCTTTGTCAAGCTAGAGGTTGTTCCTTGCTTCAGAGGGAGGGGGCTGGTCAGGCTATCTGCAACCCCCATGATCTCAGGGTAGTTGCATCTCTCTCTGGGATGGTATAGGAGTGTGCCCTATTGACATGCAGTCTCCTCTACCCGAGAGTCCTTCTAGCGCAACCACGATGCGTTCTAAGAGGTTAGCTGACGCAGATGGAAGACAGAACCAGAATTTTCGTTCTTGTTCAAAAACTTGAAAAACAAGAAACGAAAACGAACCTGATTCAATTTTCCTTCTAATCAAACGTCAATGCAAGTAGTTAGAAGAAAAAAATTAAAATCAAGCGAAAAACAAATTTTCGAAGTAGTCGAAAATAGAAAAGCCAAAAAAGTGGCAACTTTAATTCATAAAAAAACTGTCAAAGAAAACCAGCAAAAACAGTTCTTAAAGCCAAAACAAACCCTAACCCTAATCGGAAACGAAAAGTAAAGAAATTGTAAAAATACCCCTAGAAAAACAGTAAATTACGAAACTGTCACTTAAAACTGTAAAATTACGACAATGTCACTGAAAATAGAAAATAGCCCAAAACTCCATCGAAACGACTCCGGATGGCCGAAAAATGCCTTGCATCACAACTTAGTAGTGTCTTTGGTTCATCGGGCCGTTCCGGGTCACCCAGTCAGATTCGGGCCCAATCCGAGCTTGTTTCAGTCACCTTGGGAATCGTGCCCGACATCAATTCGGTATTTCAGACAGCTCACATCCTCTTCTTCAAACATTCTGAACGTCGTGGAGTTGATTGTGGAACCGAAACTTGCTGAACCGACACCTGCCCCGCATCTGAACTACCTTGATCAACAACCAGCTCTGCATCATTAGCTGAGACGGTCACTAGACTTCCCCCAGATCTCTGTGGTTTGGGGTTGTCACCATTGCTAGTCTGGTAAGGATGTCTCCATCCAAACCTTTCCAGCTCAAGCAAAGGGTTCATTTGGACCCTTCGAGATGGCCCAGACCGTGTCAGTCTTGGCTACTCTTGTTGATTGTCCAATTTGGATTATTGTTATTATCCTCCATTGGGGGCAGGTCTTCCGACATTACTTCTCCAATGAGTAATTGCTTTTTGCCGAGCGGTGTGCCACGACGTGGCGGCTGAACGCACATTGGTTGTGATTGAGTCATCACGATTCTTGTTTATTTTTCGTGCAGGGAAGAAAGCTAGGCTTTTAGAATGCGTATTCCCATTGATGGCTCTAGAAGTGATGGAGCTCAGAGGTAGCCTCCGGGTCACCCTAAACTGCATGACATCCGTGATCACAACCTGAGAGGAAAAGAACTAAGTCATCGGAGTGGGTCGTCACCCAGGGAATAGGTCTGATGCCTAAGTCAGTATTCTGAGAGAGTAATCTTGAGTAATTAACCCCAAAAAGTTGTGTCCTTGTCCGTAGACTGTTTGTAATTTGATTATATATTGAATTGAGTAAGTTACCTCTTTGTTCAAGGCTCTTCAATTACGTGACAGTGGGCAATTAGGACAATTGTGAGATCATATCATATCTCGCCAATTGCTCCTAGAATCGTGGAGTTTCACTAGGTTTGAATATCTTTCCATTCACGTTTCTGGTCGAGAGCTACAAGCTTGCTAATGACCTTTAGAACAACTTCGTGACCTTCTTCTGAATGTCAAAGGTCTTGACAATCTCTTCTTGGAGGTCGCTCCGAGTGATTAAAGGCTCATGGAGGGTGTTAGGAGTTAAGCATAGTTAGTTGTGGCATGGAAGATGTATGAGACAGGTTGGAGCTCATCGGGTTGATCGAAGGTCATGGTCTAGTGAGATCTATCTTAAGCTCATTTTGGAGGTCAGTGGCTTGGGAGGTCCGTGGTAGGAGGTCACTACCTACCATTCCTCTTGACTCATGGGTTTGATTTTCAGGTATTCTGGTCGGGGCTTGAGCCCATTTGGGTTGACTTATCCTGGTCGTGCCCTTTTCTCCCATCAGATATATGTCACACAATTACCCATATCCGGATCAATTTAAGAAGCATTGCTTTCATGAGGTTTTTGTTATTTCTTTTTGATAGAGCTCTAAAATGATCTCTAGGTCACCCTGGACTATGATGACCCCTGCAGTCGCAACCTAAAAAGGAAGATTAGATCATCGAAGTGGGCTATCAACCTAGGGATAGCTCCAATGCCTAAGTCGGTATTTTGACAGAGTAACCTTTAAGTAAATTAGCTCAATCTGTCCACAAACAGTGTGTGTTTCAATAATATATATCGAATAATGGGTTACCTTGTCGATTAGGGCTCTTCAATTACATGAAAGTAGGCAATTAGACTAATTGTAAGATCATATCATATCCCACCAATTGCTCCTAGAATCATGGATTTTCCCTAAGTTGGGATACCTTGTCATGCACGCTTCTGGTCGAGACCTACAAGCTCGTTAACGACTTTTAAACCAACTTCGCGACCTACTTCTGAATGCCAAAGGTCTCGACCATCCCATTTAGAAGGTCGTGATGAGTGATTTATAGGTTCATAGAGTATGTTAAGAGTTGCAGACATTTAGTCATTGCATGGAAGATGTATGAGATAGATTGGAGCTTACTAGGTCAAAGGTCGTGGTCAGGTGAGACCTCTCCTTAGCTCATTTTAAGCTCCACGACCTGGTTGGTCGGTGGGTAGAGATTGCTACCCACCGTTTCTCTTGACTTGTGATTTGGACTTTTAGGTATTCGGATCAAGGCTTGGATCCGTTTGGGTTAATTTGTTCGTGTCATATCCATTTCTCTCATCATTACCCCTTTTGATGCCCAGCGAGCTCGAAGGTTGTGGTGCCTAAATTACCATCTTTAATTCAAGACCTCTAAAGGGTTACACCGTTTTCTATAACGAATAGTTTCAGAGGTGACATGCCTCATCAGTTTTTAGCAGTTGCCTCTATTCCAGCATACCAAATCATTTCCGAGAACCCAAAGGACTCCTTCTCACATATAAATGAGGAAGCTTTTGAAGATTTTAGGGTTTACCAAAACTCTTCTCTTGCAAACAGAATCTCCCTTCTGCAGTATCATTAGCTCGAATTGCTACCTTTCCGAACTCCCTCTTCTTTTCTGTCTGGCGATTCCTTCAGAAGTTTGAACAATTCCTCTCTCAATCTTTTAAGAAACAACGAGTAAGTATTCTTTTCTCTTTACTGTTTTTAGAAAAAATTATCATCTTCTCGCCCTTCTTGGAGAAAAATGTCTTCTGAGTCTCTTACCCAGTCATCTTCCTCGACCCGGTCATCAATTTCTAGCACCCC
>JAOXNR010046002.1:0-18783 GCA_028571225.1 Parsonsia alboflavescens | reverse complement strand
TGAACCAAGGAAAGAGCTTAACATGTGAATGTTAGAAGACATCAAGGAGGAGTGATTAAGCAAGGAATCAAGCCATTGGAAGCTTTGGAAGTGAGGCTGCACGAGCTGGACATATTGATGAAATCTACAAGAAATTTTTTGTTTTGGTCCTCTGTTTTTACAGTCTTGTTATCTTGACTTTAGTTGGACTTTTCCACTTATTTTTAGTTGCTATCTTTATGTTTTAAACTAGCTTAAGAGGCCTAATTAAGTCCCTAATCATTTTTGGGGCTGAGCCTATAAATTGGTCATCATTTGTATTGCATTAAACCATTTAACTTGACAAACACTTTTCAGAAATTTGATTGAATTCCAAATGGATTCAAGTGGTTCCCTGAACGAGAGTTCACTAAGGCTTTTCTAGGGTTCTTAGTAAAACTTAAGGTTTACCAATACTTGGCTAGGGTAATTGATTTGGGTTGAAGGAATCCAAACTAATCGATCATAGTGGAAGACAATCATGGTCATTAGTCACTAGCTTGAATCTCTTGTTGAAGTCTTGGGAAAAATTTCAGATTATGAGTGACCTTGGGTTTGGATAGATGGATGTTGAAATTCCAGCCATAATTCAAGAAATCACATCACAAACCACCAGCGACCTCTAATCAAAGAGATAAATGCCATAGGAAGAAGGTCAAAGACAGCTCGAGGAGAAGATTCAGAACCCCTAATGGTGTCATTCTAGATTGGAGACTTCTTGGTACATAAAATACTGGCACCAGAGGTGCAATGAATGTCTTGTACAAAAAGGCATTCGACCAAATGGGGATAGATAAAAGCTCACTGACAAAGTCAAACACTACCCTGACTAGGTTCAATGGCAACACGACCTATGCAAATAGGATTCTACTAGTTCCAACTACAGTCTATGTGGATGACGGGGGGGTCACAGAGGTCACTAATTTGTTAGGGGTTGACGCACTGGGAACTTGCAATGCAATTCTTGGATGGAGAGGGGTCATGGACCTAAAAGAGAAAATCTCCTTACCTAGCTACTGCATGAGGATCCAAGTCGAAGAAACTTGGGTTGTCCCAGAAGGAGACAGGAAGACAGTTGCGGAATTCTACTTCACAGAAGGGGACGCTGAGACCTCGGCAATGCCTGAGCAGAAAGATTTCATCGTCCTTCTAAAGGGGAATGATGAATTCAGCATGCAGGCTACCAATGAAGGAGAAAAAGTTTTTCTCAACTTGGAATTGCCTGAAAAAGGGGATCAAGATAGGCAAATGGTTGCCTTACAGGATTAATGGGAAGCTCGTCAACTCCCTTCAAGAATACCTGAAAGCCTTCGCCTAGCGACCTACCAACCTCGGAGGAATTGATAGAAGGATAGTAGAGCATAAGGTTGAGCTCAGGCCAGGATTCAAACTGATAAAGCAAAAGAAAAGAACTTTTGCTCTAGAACGAAATGAAGTTATAGCTCGAGAAGTCCAAGCTCTTCTTGACGCTGGAATTTTAAAAGAGATTGTGTATCTAGAATGGCTTGCCAATCCAGTGGTTGTACCAAAAAAGGAAGGAATGTGGAGGATGCGCGTGGATTTCACCAAACTGAATAAATATTGTCAAAAAGATTCATACCCGCTCTAGAGCATCAATCAAATGGTAGACTCAACAGCTAGCTACCAATGGCTATGTTTCTTGGATGCCTATAAGGGGTATCATCAAAACCCAATGGCGCTAGAAGACATGGCGAAGACTTCGTTTATCACAGAGGTTGGGACCTACTGCTATACCAAAATGCCATTTGGCTTAAAAAATGCAAGGGCAGAATTTCAGCGACCCATGCACAAGGTCTTCAAGAAGCAGTTTGGGAGGAACATTGAGGTCTATGTGGACAATATGATATTAAGTCCAGAACCTCATAAGACTTCATTGCAGATATAAGGGAGACTTTCCAGACACTGAAGCTACTCACATGAATGAAGCTCAATCTTGAAAAATGTTCTTTTAGAGTTTCAGCAGGGAAGTTCTTGGGTTTCATGATATCAAAACAAGGCATTGATGCCAACCATGACAAAATAAAAGCACTCGTAGACATGGAACCTCGTAGAAAAATTAAAAAGGTCTAAAGCCTAACAAGAAAAATGGCAGCATTAGGACACTTCATCAGCAAGATGGCTGACCAGAGTGATAAGTTTTATGACGTCCTAAAGAAGAAATTTTGATGTACTTAACTGCAATAGAGAAGGCAATCAGCTCGGTACAACTAGTAGAAAGGTTAGGTTTACAATTTCCAGTATATTATGTAAGTTGTTTGCTCCAAGGACTTGAAATTAGATATTCAGACCTAAAAAAATTCCTGTACCTAATTGTTATTACTTCAAGGAAGCTTAAGCCCTATTTTGAAACTTCCCTGATAAGAGTATTAACCAATCTGCCACTAAAACAAGCTCTGGAGAAACCCGAGCAATCGTTTAGGACAATGAAGTGGTCCCTCTTACTCTTAGGATATCAGATTAATTTTGAGCCAAGGAAAGCCATAAAAGCTCAAGCACTCTCAGAATTCAGAGAAGAATGCACAAGAGTTCCACTGGAGCTCGTCAACACTTGTGAAATTAATGTATGGACCATGTACACAGATGGTTCCACTAGAAAAGAAAATTCAGGTGCGGGAATTGTATTGATCATCCCTAAATTAGTGAGAATCCCTTACTCTGTGAAATACAACTTCCCAACCTCGAATAATGAATCCTAATATGACGCTCTCTTAACTGGCCTAAGACTCATAAGAGCTCTAAAAGTGCAGAAGTTGCATGCCAAAACTGATTCACAAGTTATAGCCAGCCAAGTTACTGGTGAATGCAAAGCTAGGGACGAGAACATGATTAATTATCTCAAACAAGTAAGGGATATAACATGAAACCTTGAGTATTTCCTTAGTGAGCACATACCTAGAGAGCAAAATTCAAAAGCAGACACACTATCTAAAGCCTACTGGGAGCTCACGGGGACAAAAGTTGAGCTATTGGTTGAACAATTATACTCTCCCCAGATAAACCAAGAGAAGAACTTGGTTATAGAGGATCAAGTAGACTGGAGATACTCAATCTACAAGTTCCTTAAAGGTGGCGACCTTCCACAAGATGTCAAAGAAGCGCACCAAATATGGAAATGTTCACCTCGCTACGTCCTAAGAGGCAATGACGAGGTGTATAGAAGGTTGTACACATGGCCATTACTCAAATACCTGAGCAACGGAGAAGGTGAGTATGTTATTGAAGAGTTACATAGTGGAATATGTAGCTCACACATAGGGGCAAAAACCGTCACAAAGAAGATACTGAAGACAGATTATTATTTTCCTTCGATGATTTCAGATATTGAAAAGATCATACAAAAATCCACGAGTTGCCAACTACATGGAAATAAATTGTATGTGCCTCCAACGAAGTATCAACCTATTGGTGCATCGGTCCCATTCGATATCTGGGGAATCGACATATTAGGAACCCTGCCCAAGGGAGTGGGGGGTGTTCAATTTTTTATTATTGAAGTAGAATACTTCACCAGATGGGTTGAAGCAAAACCAATAGCAATAATTTTCTCACCGAAGGTATAGTCCTTCGTATGGAGAAATATTTTATGCAAGTTCGGGCTTCCCTAAGCCATCATCTCAAACAATGGAAGGCAGTTTATAGGAGACCCATTCAAGACTTTCTGTGAAAAATTGAACATTGAACTAAGATTGACCTCTATAGCTCATCCTCAAGCGAACGGATTGTCTGAGGTCACAAACAGAACAATTCCATAAGGTCTCAAGAAAAGCCTTATAGGGCAAGAGAAGGAAGGTCATAAACCTTCATGGCCAAAAGAAATTCCAAGCATCCTATGGGCATATAGAAGCACACCTAGGAAAGCTACTGAAGAAACATCATTCAATCTATGTTTTGGTGCAGAAGCTGTAATGCCAGTCGAGATCGGAATGAAGTCCTTAAGATTGACTCAATATGATTCAATCCTAAATGAGGGGGAGAGAAGGGCAGACCTTGACCTCCTTGATGAAGTCAAAAATAAAGCTGCGGAAGCTGATAGAATATATAAAAGGCAAGTTGCAAATTTTTTTAACAGGAAGGTGAAAGAAAAGTATTTCACAGTTGAAGAAATGGTCCTCAAGAGGTCGAATGTTGGAAAGCAAGGACAACTAACAAAGTTATAAGAAAGTTGGCAAGGACCTTACATAATCCAAGAAGTTCACAAAGGAGGAAGGTATAAGCTCGTTGATTTCAAATTAAGACAACTCCTAAGACCTTGGAATGTTTGCCATCTAAAGAAATTCTATGCTTATGGCTTTCTAACCCTTCTCAGACCTCGCTAGTTCGTTATACAGCTCGGGATATTTTTTAAAAGGAGCTCGCTGAGTAGCAAGGATACCTCAGCGACCTCTTCAATTTTTACCTTGGCAAGTGCATATCAAATTTCATATTCAAAAATAAAAGTTAAGTATGAAGAGCTTTTGAGTTCTTATTTGCCTAAGTTTCAAAGCTAGAAATGAAGAAACCTTGGCAAATTGTTGATTCTTAAAATACAAAAAGAGGTCACAAACAAACCTTTCAAAGTATTCAATGCAAAGAGAAGAAATATAAGCTCAAAAAGATGAGCATTGTATATTACAGAGCATGAAATGAGAGGAAGAAAAACTATGTAAGTTCTATTCTATTACAACTTAGTCCTCTTCATCATCTTCTCTCGAAGCCTCTGGTGAGCTCGGCAGAACCTTCTTATCCATAGCTATCTCTTGACCAGTGGCATCAGAAGGACCTACGAGATAATTAGCACTATTCCCAAATGGAGGTCTACCCAAAGATAGACAAGTAGCTAGGGAAAGATCGAGTACCTCATTGAAATCAACAAGTTGGCGTAATTAAATCTCCATAGCCATGGAGAGTTGTACACTGAAGAGGAGCATACGCATTAGAGGGAACTTCATGGATCACTCCCTCGGAGGTTTGAACTTCAAGAGGCTTGGCTAGAGGCCTTTTCTAGTCTTCAACAAGGCCCGCATCAGCTTGACCAACCTTGGCCAAGGCTTCAGCAACAACAACCTCCTCCTATGAGGTCGGATCAAGACTCACTCGCTCCCAAGGAAGAGGAGCTGCTGCATCTGGATGATACAGCCCCTTGTTGACCTCCAGATCAATACCAAATCCCCATTAAGCTCTCACAACTTGTCAATTATGTCAACATAAATCTCAAATAGCTGAGGTCGAAGGATGGACTCCAAATAAGCCTGGAAAGCTAGGATCCCTCTGAGCTTGGATAGAGGTAAGATGCCATCCTCCTCACATATGGCCTGGAAGTCCCCCAGTTGAGCCTCGAGCTCATGGATGAGATATTTCTGGTTTTTACCAAGCTCAAGTAGCTGGTTGTTCTTTTGGACAGCTTCTTCAAGGGTTGAGGCCGTAGCTAGATTCTTAGCTTTGGCCTCACTTATATTCTTTTTACACACCTCCAAAAGGTTGCTTGTGACCGTATAAGAGGCATTGGCTCGCTGAGCGGAGGTAGCAAGCTTTGCATTTTCTTCTTCAAGATGAGCTTTCTCGTCTTGGAGCTTGGAGATCAGGGTAGAGAACTTGTAATCTTTCTTCAGTCTCTCCATATGTCTGCTTAGTCGCTCACCTAAGAAGACATGGTTCTTAAAAAAGAAGAAGAAAGGCTAGTACTCAAGGAAATTTGATAAAGAAATGACTACAAGAATGCAAAAACTGACAAAACTTACTACAATACGGAGAGAGGCAATGTACCGGTCCAGCTCGTCGTCAGTGAACTGCCAACAGATATATCATAGTCAACGGGAGGTGCACACTCCATCAGGAAACACGGGGAGTGTGGCCACAAGAATAAGGACTTGGAGGACTCCAGGCAAGTCAGGGACCCATCCGGTGGTCCCCTTGTTAGTGTGGGAGGCTAAGGACAAATTCCCCAGCCTCTTCAGTGTTTCAACGACCTTCTCAGTAGGACAACTATTTTTCAAGCCCGATGGTGGGGACCAAATCTCAGTTTTTCAAGCCCGAAGAGTATAATTGCACGGGCTGAGGAATGTTTTTACGTTTGATTTGAAAGAAAGGTCGACGAGCAAAAGTTTTCTACTTTTCAAACTGCCGTATGCATTTGGTGAAGATCTATTGAATTTCTCAGAACCCTTGCTCACCTTTATCCTACAAGGATCGGTGGAATTTCTCAGAACCCTTGCTCCCCTTTATCCTAGAATGACCGGTGGATTTATTTTAATGTTAAAATAAATGTAAATATCGCGTGTGGTTCATAAACTATTTTGATTTTTTAACTTTGATTCGTAATAATTTATTTTGTCATCTTTGCTCATTCATAAATTTTAATATAGTAACTTTGTTCCATATTATTTTATTTTATATTTTTTTGTTGTCAAACTTGTTTTGTTTTTTTGGCTCGTGTAGTCATTTTAATCTAAAACATGTTTTTAGCCTTTTTTTGACATGAATAAGAAGGGTATTTTGGGAAGTTCATTTTTTTCTTTTTGGTTTTTTTTTTTAAAATCCTACCTACAAATAATATTTTGTTATTTTTGTCCTACATCTTTATTTTATTTATTTATTTTTTTATTGTGAATTTTTTTCTTAAAAATAAAATTTTTTACATCGAATTAGATTTGAACCTTGATCCTTAGTTTTAAGTAAAAAACTCTAACAAACTCAACTACTAAAGATATTTGTTTTTTCTTTATTATTATTCATATATCAACTTTTTATATTCATATTTCACAAACAAATTTTATATTATATTATATTATATTACATATATATACATATATTCATAATTAATAATGACATGTCTATAATTTTTATAGAATTTTTTGCGTAAATGAACTTTATATCCTGATTATTTTATTTAAATAAACTAAATTTCTATTTATAATAGTATGGAAGATTAGTACAGGTGTTAAGGTCAGAAATAAAATAAAATACATTATGGACTAAAAAATTAAGATAACTAAAAATTATTAAACCCAAAAATAAAATAAAATTTTAGGACTGGGATATCAATCTTTCATATTATTATAATTGAAAATTTTGGTTTAATTAAATAAAATAATCAAGATATAAAGTTCATTTACACAAAAAATTCTATAAAAATTATAGACAAGTCATTATTAATTATGAATATATATATATATATATGTATGTGTATGTATATATGTATAATCTGGTTGTGAATATAAATATAAAATATTCATTTGTGAAATATTTATTTTGACATTAAATTTAATATTTGAGAGAAATTTTATTTAAAACAATATATACTATCAAATATAAAAATAAAAGAATTGATTTTGGTAACTGAGTTGGTTAGAAGCCTTTTATTTGAAATTAAGGATCAAGGTTCAAATCTAACCAAGTACAAAAAATTTTATTTTTAAGAAAAACTTCCCAAAATACCATTATGAACCAAAGTTATCATATTGAAATTTGTAAATAATCAAATATGACAAAATAAAACATTATAGACCAAAGTTAGAAAACCAAAATAGCTCATGGACTAAAAGTGCCACTAGTTTGTTAAATAAAGATGGTAACCAAAACGTTATTGAAGGAAAAGTTATTAGTGGTTGCAGCACTTAATTTTGATCAATTTTGCATATTGATCCTTAAAATCATTTTTTTTTTATATTAGTCCTCAAACAAATTCTCATTTTACAACTTGATTCTTCTAACAGTGTTATTGAAGAAAAAAACCCACTAGAAAGTTAAGTTAACAACCATTTGACCAAATTAATAGGGAAAATTCTGTACTACACTATTCAAACAATCTGAAATGGATATTAACTGAAATCTTAGTATATTAAAATTCTCTTTCTTGTTGAGCCAGAAACGAGAATTTAGCTCAATAAGATTTGAGTTAATACTCGTTTCTGACAGTTTGAATAGTGTATTACTGAATTTATTTCTATTTATTTTGTCAAAGGGTTGTTGACTGAGCTTTAAAGTGTTTTTTTTTTCTTTCAAGAATATGGTTAGAAGGAGCAAGTTGTCTAATTATAATTTGATTGAGGACCAACAAGGTAAAGAAAAAGGATTAAGGATCAAAATACAAAACAGATTAAAAGATAGGTCCTAAGACACTCAATTACTCGATTAATAAAAAATTTTTGAAAAAAGAAATGTATGTCAAAAAAAGATTTTGAATAAAAATTATTTATGTATTTAATTCTATGTTTTTTTGTAGAGTAATTTATTTTGTCAAAAATTATTGATAAATATTCTTAAGTACTATTGTCAAAATATTTTTGTAAAATTTTTATCTCTTCACCTAAAATTGAATATCCCAAATTTCTATTTAGTGTTATTTGAATTAAATGTATATACCATTTTCATAATAAATTATTTAAAACACTACAAAGTTAAAAGTAAACTAAAATCAACCCCCCCCCCCCCACCCCTTTTTTTTTTGACTTTTTAAAAAGATTTTTGTACATTTCATTCTAGACATATGACAGTAGAATTATTGATCATTTTTTATCACCTCTCTCATTGATATATAATATAGGTTCCAGATATTTTAGTATTTCTTCTATACCATCTATATCATCCAATAAAATAATATCTATAACCCGATTTAGATAAAGAACTCCTAAGATTTAGTACATATTTTTAGGATTTTATTAATAAAATATATCTGTAAAAGTATATATGAATATTTATCATTGATGTGTAGAAAACCCAAAGACTGTAATATATTGGATGAAAGATGATAGTAAGAGGAAGATTATCAGCAGTCAACCGTCAGCTTATAAACTATTAGACTAACAATAACATACAAGAAATTTAATCCCTTTCTTTTCGAAAAAGAAAAGATACTTGTACATATCAAAGTATTGGTGTATACATATAGAGGGTAAGCCTATACACGGCCCCGACAAGTAAAATTTAATAAATTAAAAATAATTTGAAATCATGAAGTTATTCAAATTCCACGTGTATTTCATAGATATAAATAAATATATAAAAGAATCGCAAAATAGGAAGATAGATTTTCATGCAAAGTAAAATTCAACGAATTGAATAGTTTACTTATAATTAATGCAGCTGAGCTCGTGGTATATATAACTAATAAACTAAACTAAATCTCAACGGTCTTTGACTACTTTTCCGTCATTACCGTTGTCGTAGAATCTTTTTCCCCACTCAAGAGCTTGAAGATGGCGTTACTTAAATTTTCTTTTTTCTATTTCTTTTTTAACGATTTAGTTTACACGCATTTCAACATTTCATTTATCAAGGATATTTGTAAGATTTGAATTCAAAATGTATGATCTACGCATTTGTCACTCCATTCACTGAGTGTCAACTTTTTAATTTTGTACCACGTAATAATTAAAGATCTGCAAGAACTGGAAAAGATATGCTGTGAACAAGGGTAGTCGAGACCTTTGGTACCCATAGATAGGTAGTGAAATTGGTTCAAAGGTTGTTTATGAGCTTGTAGCTCGCAACCAAAGACGTACATGACAAGGTATCCCAACTTATAAAAACTCCACTATTCTAGGAGCAATTGGTAGGATATGATACGATCTTACAATTATTCTAATTGCTTACTTAATCGAGGAGCCATAATCAAAGAGGTAACCTATTATTCAATATATATTATCCAAACACAAACCGTTCACGAACAGATTGAGCTAATTAACTCAAAGATTACTCTATCAGATACTAACTTAGATATCGGAATTACCCCCAAGGTGATAGCTCACTTCGATGATCTAATCTTCTTTTACAGGCTGTGGTTGCAGGTGTTATCACGGTTTAAGATGACCCGAATATCGTTTCCGACCTAAATCACCAAGAAAGAAAGAAAGAAAAAGAAAAGGGATGAATATGAATCGCGAGGGGTGCAAATTTTAACTCCTCTCATGTAAAAAGACCCAAATTAAAAAAAAAAAATTTCCTTTAGGAAATTAATTACCTAGGTAGGGTCTTCACTTACTATTTCCCAACGAGCATATAATGAAATTTTTTAAACATATCGTGCTAATCCTATTAAATACTAGTATTGTATTAATATCAGTTTTTTAATGCAAGAGATATTTTAATCCAATAAAAATACTCCTTTCATCCAAAATTAAATGTCTCTATTTCTATTTTGAGTTGTCCATAAATAATGTCTCATTTAATAAATAAATAAATAATTTTTTTTTTGTTAAGAATTGATATTATTAAATTAATGAACGAAGTAAATTAATTTTTTTTAAATTTATGCAAATCTATAACTAGGACATTTAATACCAGAAGGAGGAAGTATTAATTACTAAAACAAATCATTATCTTAGTTTAAGTTCTTAAACCTTAAACGAATTCTTTTAAAGAGAAACTAGGACAAAAACCGGCACAACACATGGAAAATATTTAATAATCGTTGTATGAAGTACATAATAATAAGATTAAAAATAAACACATAATTTAGAAAAATAATTTAATATGTCACCCACCACCCCTTCAAATTAACATTTTTTTTTTCAAATTTAAAATATAAGATATACTTACTTGTAATTTCAATTACATTTTTTTTTATAAAAAAAATTATATTTATTTAGTTAATATAGTTTTTTATAAAAAAAAAAAATTCATTATAGCTGATTATATATTTTTAAAAATTATATTGTAGTCTTCCTTTTGCATTGTTATATTTTAAAATGTTATTCATTAATATGTTAACACCATTTTATTCTTTTAAATAAGTTAAATGAAGGTTTTTTTAAATGGTATTTTAATGATTTTTTTTCACTTATAAATATTATTATCACTTATGAAATATGCTTTACTGTATAATAAAACTAAAAATAAAAGTTAATGAAAAAAAATAAATGTGTCATCCGCACCTGTCCAATATAAACTAAATTGATAAAAATATAAATATTCTCTTTTCTTCAATTTTCAAAAAGTAGTAATCCAAATGATCCTTAATTTTTTTTTTCCCATAAGCATATATGGATATATATTAATGCTATAGAGTGCACTGTGAAGTCTTTAACCATCAAAGTTAACATTCAATATTTGATTTTATTAAAGAATGTTCAAACCCAGTAAGCAAAGATAAAGGTAAACCAGAAGATAATTCTCTTGTGGATGTTGGAATCTTTGTCCTTTGGGAACGTAGAGAAATATCTTCTGATTTACCTTTATCTTTGCTTACCGGGTTTGAACATTCTTCAATGTTTGGAATCTCGACCTTCTCTAGTTCTATCTTTTTCAATAAATTATTTGCAACTTCTTTGACAACTGAATAGTTACCTATCTTTGCCATTATCATGGCACATTCTGCCTAAAGTAGGCTTTCAATTTCATCTGCACTTTGATAGTGCGCAATCTCAATGATTTCACTAACATTATGCTTTATAAACTGAATTTGAACATCCATTTCATTAATCATATAGATGATCTTTTTCATGAGTTTTGTCATTTCTAAATCATCTGCTAAAACATTTTTGTCAGATTTAATGATTTCAATATCAAAAGAGTATTCAGATAATAACATCTGCCATCTAATATATCTCTTATACTCAGGTTTCGAAGGTAAATTATTTTGAATAAATTCCTTAACTTGTGTATTATCAGTTCCTAATTTGAATCTCGAAGGTAGTAAAAAATAATAAAGCTTTTGACAACTTTTTACTACAGCTAAAAGTCCCTTTTCATTTATATGATATCCAATTTGAGTATCTGAAAATGTTCCAGAACAATATCTACATATGGCTTCTTGTGGAGAATCTAATTTTAGAATTTCGCTCCATCCATATTCGGAAGCATCAGTTTCTAATATCAAGTTATCACTATCTTTTGGCAACTGTAATTTGGGCAAATCTTTACATTTTGCTTTTATCTCTTTTACTCTATCATCAAAATATCTATTCAACTCAAATACTTTATCTTTCTTAAGTATCTCCTATAAGGGTTTTCTTAGACATGCTAAGTTTTGAATAAAATCAGAAACGTAATTTAGCATTTTAAGAAAGCTCTGTACTTGTTTTTTATCTTTTAGTCTATCAGGAAAGACTGATATTTTATCATGGATATGACTCTGCAATTTTATTCCAGCTCCATCTACCTGCATTCCTAGAAACTCTATCTCGTTTTGAAGAATCTTTGCCATTTTTTGTCATAGAACTAATTCATTTTCGAGACATAGATTAACAAATATATCAAGATGCTTTAAGTGCAAATCTAGATCATCCGATAAAACTAGAATACCGACAACATAAACAAAAAAGAAATTATAATCTTTAAATATATTATCCATTTTTCTTTGAAATATTTGTGGTGCATTTTTCAATCCAAATGGCATTACTAGCCATTCGTAGTGTCCCTATGGAGTAGAGAATGCAGTGTATGGGATACTATCTTTGTGCATCTTTACCTGCCAAAATCCACTTTTACAATTGAATTTAGAAAATATCTTTTTATCCTTTGTCCAATGTATTAGGCTTTCTTTATGTGATAGAAAGTATCCATCAAATACAGTATTATCATTTAGCTTTTTATAGTTGATCACCGTTATAACTTTGTTTCTCACTATCTCTGTATGGTTTCTAACCATAAAACTGGTGAACTATGTGGTGATTTACTTGCTCTAATCAATTTTTGATTGACTAGTTCTTGTATTTGTCTTAGAAATTTTTCCTGATCATCTGGACTATATCTCATGGGCGTTACCCTAATAATTTTATCTTTATCCTTCATTTCTAACTTGGCTTCTATCTTATTCTTTTCCCAAAATTGGAGTGGGTTTTTCTTAGAAACATTCCTCTAATCTATTTTTTATTCTTTCTATCTCATTCTCAAGTTTTTTGAACATAACTTGGTATTGCAATGAAGGTGTTCCCTTAGGCAAAATCGGTTTTTCTTTGTATCCAATATCACCACGCTTGACTGTACGGGGTTGAAATCTAATAGTAAGATTTTTATGATAAGCATTCCTTAATCTTTTTACTGTTAATAAATGTTTACGTGGTGTTTTAAATATTACTTGATATAAAATAGAATCAAAAGTAATCTTATGAAATAATTGTAAAAAATTGTTTCCTAGTAGAATGTCTGTTCCAGTATTATAGAAATAAAACAGACGACATTTTATCAAACATGATCCTAATAAGATTATTGGACTTTCGATTCCTTTATCTAGATTTATGACATTATTAGAAATATCTCTACCTTTAACAAGTTTTAAACGTAGCTTATATTCCAAAGGAAAACAATCCGATATATACAAGGATGATCCTGCTCCACAATCTATATAGGCAGCAAAATATTCGACTCTATAATCTTTATATGTGATTCTAAACGGTATATAAATACTATAAGGATTAGTCATCTTAGAATATAAATCATTTTATCACGGTAGGTAATCTTTAATCTATAAGAAGTTATCCGATAAGGTTTCACTTTATCTAGGAAAGTAACTCCTAACATGATTTCTAAAGTATCATTAAATCCTTCATTTTCTATTAACAATCTTATTGGAATAGTTTCATTTCCAAATTTCAAAATCGTTTCTATTGCCTCATTTATCTCATGAATTTCTCCATTAAAATTTGTATATTGTTGTGTATTTTGTAGTCTAAATTTTTGTAATTTATCACATAATTTGTGGCTAATATAGTTTCCATTAGCTCCTGTATCTATTACTACATTTACTTAGGTAAATTCTAATCCATTGAAAGATTCTGCTTTTATCTTATAATTTTTTAAATTATCTTCTTTAGATTCTATTAAATCTTCCAAGTATCTTGATGAATTATGTCTTCCTATGACTTTTGAGTCTGTAAAAGAAAGTCTAGGAACGTATATATTAGAAGTTATTTTTGGTTTATTTTTTAAAGCTAGTTCTAGAGGTATATTTTCTATTTCTTCAATCTTTGGTAAACTAGGCATCTGAATCTGATTCACCTCATTAAATAAATAAGGAAAATCTATTGTATCTTTTATGACAAAGAATTTAGAATGCTGAGTATTAGAAATAGCATATGAAATCATATATGTAATCGAATAAGGTCTATTGTAATCTTTGAAAAATTCACTTCTTTTGAAATCTTGTAAAAGACTTAAAGTCTTATCAAAATCTTTATCATGTAAATGATTTGAAATTCTATGGTAAATATTGAATTTTAATTTTCCATATTGTAGATTTCCCCTTAAAATTCCTAAATAGGCTTCCTTTCGATCCTAAATCTTGTTATCCATTATTGCCAAATCTATTGGTGTATCTAATCCTTTTTTGAAAGTTGATTTAATCATTGTTTGGATTCCTCCAATGTGTTTCCATCCTAAAGTATTCCTAATTTCAGGTTTTATCTTTTGTAATTTTTCTTGAATATCTTTCTCGATAGTAAAGGTATCATTACTTTATTAGAAGTGAAACTTCTAAAACTCTTTCTCTAATATTTAATCCATAAAAAATGTGATTTTTTCTAGGTTTAATTCCAACTTTATCTAACATATTTACTTTAAATCCTGAATAATTTGATAAAGAAAAGTTTTCTTTTTGTATTTGTTTTAGTTTTTTTTTATCTACTAGTATATCTTGATTATATTGTCCTGTATATTCTACAAAGTTATCTATCTGTTCTTGAGAGGAACTTGTTCCAACAATATCTAGTTCATTCATCTTCTTCAAAAGAAGACTCGTACTTGGTATCTATGTTGATAAAAATACTACAATCTGATTCTAAATTTTCAAAATCATTTATATGCACAAATTCACCTTGTGTAATCATTTCTTCTATATCATCATCTATTTCTATTTTCTTTTTATTTTTCTCAAATTTTTTAGGGCATCTATTTGCATAATGTCCAATCTCATGACAATAATAACATTTACAATCTTTTGGATTTTTATTATTTCTTTTTCTAACATATGTAGGTCTATCAGGTTTCCCATATCTTTTCTTTTTATAATATCTAACTTTTCTTTTTTTGAAGTATCTCTTTTTATAATATTTTCTCTTTTTATATCTCTTCTTTATCTTACCATAAAAATAAGGTGAATCACATCCTATCATAATAGGAATCTTTGGGTTATCACAACATAAAGATATAAGTTTCTTTAATCCTTTTGTTAGTTTAACAAATATTGCATCTCCACACCATTCATGTATTTTATCTTTTAAATGTGTTATTCTTTTTCCCAAAGTATCTGCATTCCTGGGTTATAGGTATCTTTCAATTTCTTACCCCAAGGGTCGGGAATCTTTGCAAAAAACAAAGGCAAATAAGTCTGTGTATCAGAAACTCTATTATAAATATGATAATAATAATCTTGAAAGACACATATATATCTATCTATTTCACAGATATCACATAATTGTAATTTTAGTAATGCAATCATATTTTTATTAATTTTTCCTGGATCCTTTAGGAAGTTCCCTTCTCCAGTAAACTCTAATCTTATAGCTTCAAATATTTATAAAGAAGAATTTGGCCAGCAGCAGCTAAGAGGATAAGACTTTAGTTAATTTTCTTGACAACTCAACCGATAAAATAAATGGAGTTTGGACAGCACATCAAAAGAAGGACAACAAGCTGTGAAAATTTCAGCCAACTCTTAACCACTTATGTAATGAGTATGTACTTTGTATTTACTCTCCTTTCAGCCAAGATTAGTATAAATAGGGGTTCTTAGAAAGGGGGAAGACACGGGATAGAAAATCAGAAAAAAGAGAGAGAGAAAACCGGGAGAGAAAGGTAGAAAAATTTCAGCCTTTGTATCAGTTAGTTTTGTAAAGATTTCCAGCTTTGTGTGTTGTAAACCCTTACTACTTTTGTAAGTTTTCAAGCATGAGTGAATAATATCATTTCCTTTTCATTCCCTATAGAAAAGATTATTGTTTCTTTGTTCTTAAACTTTTGTCAATTTATATACAAAAGTTCTCATATACTCTATACCCAAGTTTCCTTATGCCTAGAGGTAGAAAACGAATTTAGGCTGTGCTGGGTCATTCTGAAGGGACGGTAGGAAAGTTACCTGGTTTAAGGTTGGTGGTGAGACGCACGTTAAAAGTTCCACTGGATACCCGAAGTAATACTGGTCAAAGCGGAAATTAAGGTACGGAAGCATAGAGGGCCTTTTCTTTAAAAAATTGAAAAAATTCTATGATCTTAGAATAATATGATTTCTATATTTTGGGAATGAATATTGACCCTGAAAGAGATTACTCAGATTTATCGCTTGATATACTAGAGCTAATTGCATCTAAATTGTTTGTTGTTGATAGACAGAATTTACAAGAAACATGTCCCAACTGTGATCTTGCTGTTAGAAATTATTATTGACATACTAATTACTATTATAAAGAATATCTTGAATGTGGACTAGATAGAGATAATAGAGACATTGTATATCTTTTTAATCTTATTCTATTATAATATAACGACTATTATTGTTTTCATATACTGTTGTCTTCCTGTATACTATTTACAAAAAAAAAACAAAGAAAGAAAAGAAAAGAAAAGAAGAGAAGATTTTAAAGTGAATGGAAAAAGAATACTTGAGACTCGAACTAGTTTTTTCTAAACTACCGCTAGATATTTTGGAATTGGTAATAGATAAATTATTTTTCATTGATAGACAATCTTTTCAGCTGATATGCCATGGTTGGAATATCGCTATAAGATCATATAAATTGCATCAGACCTCTTACTATAAAGATTTACAAAAATATAAAGAACAGATTAAGAAGGAAAAATAGATTATATATCTTTTCAATATAAAGTTTTAAATTTTAATACATATAAGTTCTGAAACAGAAAGAGATTTTGCTAAATTACCTAACTATATATTGGAAACCATTGCTTCCATGTTAATCTGAGAAGATAGAAAACATTTTAACTTGGTGTGTCATGATTGGAATATAGTAGCCAAATCTTATGAGCATACATATTATTACAAACAAGAATTTTATCATGGAAGATATGATCAGTATTACTGCTAGGAAAAGAACCAAGACTATAACTTTTTGATTACCAAAATTTAAAAATGATAATAGACATAGATATAATGGTAATAAATGACCATGTTACATATTTGAATCTAAAACAAGATAATATGATAAGGAAAGTGATGATTTTGAATCGGCAATCCCCGACATCCTATTTTGATATCAGAGCCTGTTTCAATATAAAAAATGTCGAGATAAACATAGAAGTACATAGTGAAAATTTAGATATTTACTTTACTGATCATAATCGATACCCAAATCAAGGAGGTGAGGAAAATGACCAAGAAGTCCCTAATATAGATATTAACTAGTTTATAAACAATGAACCTACAGTAGATGACAGTAGTTGGGGATATAGATCTGAATAATGGATTGTGAAATATGTGATAAGATTTTTACTAAAATAAATAGTTTGGACAGAAGCATAAAAGATTGTAAAGAAGAATAAAGATATTGGGAGTTTAGGGCAGTTTATCTTATTCTAGGCCTACCGACTGAAACAACCTCGATAATTCAAGAAAAAATAGATGAACTTATTATTTTAGGAGTAAAAGTTAAACTTAAATTAATAAAGAAACATAAAAAGCTAGCTAATCATTATAGAGAAGATCATTTAAATGGATAAATGTCAAAAGTTAGAAGAACAAGATAGTCCATTAAAAATAGAAAAAGATTTAACAGAAATAAAAAAAACCATAATTTATTTTGGAGAAAAGATACTTATAGAATTACAGGATAGTCATAAGGTACTTACTAATAGGAGATCCGATGAAATTAAGATAGGAGATAAAAATTAGATTAAAAGACACTTCAAGAAGGATATGGTGGAAATAATCTAAAATGGTAAACTCAGATTCAAAAAATGAAAATTATGAGGTAGATACTTTAAATACCCAGATTGGAGAGTAATGCTTCAAGAAGATAATTTTATAAACATCAAGCCTAATTATGCGATGAAAAAACCGAATGGAATCCTAACATAAATGATATACCTAGTACCAGTGGTGGTCAACCTACTATAAGATCGACTAGTTTTGATAAAGCTACGAGAGGTTATGCAGGAGTTCAGGCCATAATGAATAAAACACCTCTAGGAGATATTAAAAATGAACCGATTAATCCATTTGGCATTTATTTAGACTTAGATTGTGTTAAAAACACTGAAGAAGCAAAAGATAAATGGGAAACGTCTTTACGAATTGCTGTATCTGTTAATAAAATGGATTTTGAAATAATTAAAGGATTTCTAGAACGAAGCCTAGTCAATAGCGTCCTTAGATTTTGGCAAAATATTGAAGAAGACACCAAAAGATATATAGTTGGTGAAGACGATAACATAGCCAATTACATCTCTAGAGAAGTTATAAGATTAGAGTTTACTAGAGAAGGAAACTTCCTAAAGGATCCAGGAACCATTAATAAGTATATGATTACATTGTTAAAATTACAATTATGTGATATCTGTGAGATAGAAAGATATATATGTGTCTTTCAAGATTATTATTATCATATTTATAATAGAGTTTCTGATGCACAAACTTATTTACCTTTGTTTTTTGCAAAGATTCCCAACCCTTGGGGTAAGAAATTGATAGATATTTATAACTCAGGAACTGCAGATACTTTGGATAAAAGAATAACACATTTAAAAGATAAATTAAGTGAATGGTGTGGAGATACAATATTTGCTATACTAACAAAAGGAATAAAGAAACGAATATCTTTATGTTGTGATAACCCAAAGATGCCTATTATGATAGGATGTGATTCACCTTACTTTTAT
>JAOXNR010045991.1:0-18784 GCA_028571225.1 Parsonsia alboflavescens | reverse complement strand
CGGGGAAGATATAGATAAAATAGTTTTTTAACAGCTTCTAGGAGGATAATGATGAATATTACACGTAGATACATTTAATTCAAGTCAGGGTTTCCTAAATTTTTGTGTGTATGTTTGCTGCTGCAGTGTGGTGCTTCCTTTTTTGGAAGTGTATAAAATGTAATTTTCAGTTGCAACTGTTGCTTAGGATCTGTTTTATGAACTTACCAAGTTTCTACCTGGAAGCTAAATGAGAAACGAATTTCTCAGGGAAGATAGTACAGTCAACAGTGGATGAGTGTCGAGATGCATATGCCACCTGGATGGACCTTGTACCATTTCTGTTCTCCATTTCTGTTCTTTTATAAGTTCTATGATTAATGGATGTTGGCTTTCTTATGGAGGATTATGCCTGTCTTTCTTTCAGGCGCATGAACAGTTGAAGCAGAAGAGTGTTGAAATACAAGAAAGTAGGGACACTGAAGTACAAAAAGATATTTACAGAAAATTCTCAGTCAATTCAATTTGTTCCTAATCTTATCTACTTGATGTAGCAGGTTCTCGTCATGCATCATCTTACTTGGTCGCGAATGATCAAATTTGTTCGGAAAAGCAAGAAACTGTTGAGTCAAAACCCACTGACTTGAGTGAACCTGAAATATCACAAAATTCAGTGGATTTGAATCAACATTTAGTTGGTTCTTTGAGAGGAAGCTGTTGTGGTGCCATAACAATTGCTGCTTCATTCAAAGACTCAATGGTGAAGGTTTGCTCATCATTAAAAAGTCAAGGCCATACATCCCTGCTTCTGGTCATTGGTTTTGCAGTGATCCTCCTCCTGATGCAGGTAGAGTTGCTAGTATGTGTTTTTCTCTCATAACATTACCTTTAGTGGTCACTTCTCTCATATCCATTGTTCTCCCTGCATTTGAAATTATTAAAGAGGGGAAGAAGAGCACATTCACATTTTCTTTCATATATTCAGTTTTTAGGGCCCGACGTAGTAGAAAAGCAGGTTTCCTATCGTGCTCAAACATGATGCTAGTGTATTAGTATGTGGGGTCATAGTTTACCAAGTTCGACTGATTTTGTGCTGCAGTTTTTTCTTTTTCTTTTTCTTTTTATTTTTAATGTTTTCTAAAATTCTTTTTTGGGGAATATAAGAACTAATCACTTATTTTTGCTGAGAGTGATGTTGCCTGTTCTCTAGTGTAGCTAATATCAAATTCCTAAGTAATGCTCTTTGCCTTGTGCAGGTTAGTATACTTATGTTATTAAGCAGGCCACAGCAAATCCATGTAATTCCTCAATCAGACAGCAGAGGTGGAAATGGAGTAGGGTTTGAAATTGATTTTGCAGAGACGCAGATGAAGATTCTGAAGGAGGAAATGCATTTGGTTGGGAATTTGCTTGACAAGATGCAGCAGGAGCATCTTTTGCTAAAACGAAAATTGAATCACTTGGAGCTTCTTAGAAAACAGCAGAGACAATGAATAACCGGGTACAGACGGACAGTAGCTTAGTTTAAATGTTGTAATTTTAGGGTTCTGTTCATTTTAAAATTTGCTTGTCTGTTGATTCAATTGTAAAGCTAAAAAAAGTGCCTGCTAGAACTTGGCTGATGTATAGAGAGATGACCTCCGGAAAGTTGAACCAGAAAAAAATAAGAATTTGTTTGAGGGATGAGAAATGCGAAGGGAAAAATTGATACAAAACAAAAACGATACAGGTCATTAGATTTTTGAGGAGTCAATGGAAATGGAGTATAGATTCTTTGCTACAGTGAATCCGGTACGGTTGGTTCGTTCCTACAGCATAATTGGTTGATTCAACTTTTGGTTGTCCTGCCCAAGTCTAAGAAAGGGGTTCGAATGCAAATAAAGAATTACTATTGAAAATTGATGGATAAATTAATGTATCACCCACCCGTGGTGTTGAATTTCGTGGGGATGTAGCAGAAGAGATAGAAGTATATAACTAAAGCACATCATCATCATCATCATCATCATCATCATCATCATCATCATCTTTTCGTCCTCCTCGAACAAATGGATCCAACCAGTGGAAAATACTATTTATTTCATTTCCTTTATTCATTACCACCACGCGAATTTCTTTCCGTAATTTGCACTCCTTTCTGTTTCCCCTTATTTATTATTATTATTATTTTAAGATTTATATAATTGCACGGTAAGAAACGAAAAGGAGAAGATTTGAGTGTTTGGTTTCTCTATTTTCTTCTTTGAAGAAAGAAAAGGCAGGGAAATAGAGGATTGAATTTAGTTACAATCGTTCAATTTATCCAAAAGCAAGTTAAGGGGTGAAGTGGGAATGTTATGATAAACATGGAGTCCATCATATTCGTTATGAATACTAGTATTTTTGTCTCTTTAATAACTTATCTTTCATTTATTATTATTATTTTTATTATTTTTTGACTTTTAAAATGTTTTTTCTTTTTTATGTGTTTTTCCTAAATTGAATGGAGAGGAAAAAAGAAGTGTAAAGTCGTACGTATTACACTACGTTTGCAAAGGCCTTCTTGGCCATTGTGTTGCAATGAGGCTTCACCAACATTGATGTTCAGGGGATTCAAAAATGTTGCCATTCTTCCCTTCCCAGCTAAGTTTGGGGCTTTGTGTTTTAGATTGGAATTTTGCTCCCTTACTTCATATTAGCTATTTATATTATTGTACTTGTATTTATATTATATATCGAGAAGTGGATTTAATTTCAACTTTTTCATAAGGTATCATTAAGTTCTCTTTTTTTTTTTTTAATAAATAGGTAGGGATCTATGCAAAACTCATACCTTAATTGACTTTTTTTACGTGTAAAGTAATAATAATGTTAAACTAACCAATTTTGTTTGCAAAATTTGCTATTTTGGACATGAAAAACCTTTTTTTTTTTTTCTTTTACCTTTTTAGGTCTTTTCTAATTTTTTAGAGTTGCAACCTATTGAGTTTTCTTGCTTGAAAAAGACATTCTTTTAGGTTTTACAATTTTTCTTAACTAATTTTGTCCTTCAACTTTTCCGTCTCTATAGAAAAAGTCCTTATTCTTTTTATTTATCTTTTTAAGGTTCTTTTTTTAAAGTAATAAATACATTCAATTTGTATGAAAAAGTCATTCTTGTGCTATGTATGCCCATATAAATTTTATAGTAAACTACTGGGAGTAAAATATAAATTATTGTGTAATGTAATTTTGATACTTCAACTCAAAATTAAACTACCAAATCGATTCGTAATAAAAGAAATTTGAGGTTATGGTTATGGATTTTTTTCATTATTTGGTCTTCTTGGTATGCAAGAAGTAAGTTAGCGATATTTATTGTTAACTACATAATTTATCATCCCTATTTTATTTTATTTTATTTCTGCAAAATGAACAAGTTACAAAGAAATAATAAACAAATATAAATATGATTATATTTTTATTAGAGATTAGGGTACTTGATTTTTTAAAACATATGTAAATTTTTTATTTGAGTATTAAAGATTGTTATACAAAAATGTACTAGAAAATTTGAAGGCACGGAATATTGTGGTCTTTTCTAGATTTTTCTTTTTTTTTAAAATCTTGAGTCTATTTGGTTCTTCCTTTTTTTTTTTTCTTGAAAACTCTTTTGTAAAACAATTCTATATAATTGTTTTATGAAACAAAAGAAAAAAAAATCAGTTTGTCAAATTTTATTTTTTATAATCATTTTATGGTAATCTAGGAATTTTTTAAAATTATCCTTGATTTCTTTAAACAAATTGTTTTGATATATAATGCCCACAAAATTTTATATAAACATTCGACAAAGGGATTAACAAAAAAAAAAAAAGATTAAGAAAATTTATTAATTTATGAATTGAATTATATTTTATTAATAAAAAATATAATTAACTTTAAGTACAAATAAAAAATATTATTTTATGTTAAAAAGTTCACAAGAGAAAATATAAATTATGAAATACAAAGGAAAGTAATTTATTTTTAGAAAAAAATTAATTTTTAAAATTCATAATATTAGAATAAAATATTTGGAAAAAATATCATAAAACAAGTATATATATAAATAAATATATATATATATATATTAATTTTTTAAATAAAATACAAAATATTTTTTAAAAAATCATCATAATAATTTTTTTTTTAAAAAATATTTTTAGTAGGTAGCAATGATAAAGTCTAATAATTTTAGCATTGAATTTATATCAGGAAATAATTTCTTTGAAAAAGAAAAAAAAATAGAAAATATTTAAAAGTTGTTCTAAAAATAATATTTATAGAATTGTTCCATAAAACAGTTTTTCAAAACAAGTGTACAAAATGAGTTTTTTGTTTTCTAAATTTAACAGAACAAAAAACTGTTCTGGAAAACAGAAACCAGACAAGCAAAATTTTGATATGAACTTGGTTCATGTCCCTATATATGAACCTTATGATTCATATCAAGTAAAGGAGTATATATATATATATGGATTTACTAAGGGACGCTTCGGAGTGCGCCTTAATGCGGGCTCTAATCGTTACCGTAATGGAATTCTTGCTCCACTTGGTTGGCTGCATGAGCACTGTAGCAACAATTCCGTTACGGTAACGATTGGAGTGCACCTTAGCAAAATCGTATATATATATATATATGTATATATATATATATATTTTCCTCACCACAAAGTATCAATATTTTTTTGGGAACAATACACAATGTGATTTAATGTAAGCTATAAGGTCTAATGGATCCAATCCACAGTAGAATTTAAAAAAAAAAAAAAGACTGAAAAACTGATGGAATTGAAACTAAGGATGGGCTGCTTCCTCACACCCTGTTGCCCTTCCTTGGGTTCCCCAAGTCTCGGATAATGATGGGCTATGGAGTTCTCCGGTGAGATTTGGCTTGATGTGAACAACACCTAAAAAGTAAAAGGAAAATTGGTGTGTTAGATCCTAAAAAAAATGGGTGGCAATTTTGAACCCCATTTGTTTTTTTTTTTTTTAAATTCCTAAATAATTTTTGGACTGACTACTCAGGCCTTTTTCCCATTTTTTGGCCAAAAATCAACGTAGCTTACTTCTGAATTTTTAAAGCTGGAGCTGTTAATGGCCCAGCTCGGCTCCGGCCCCACAAGGTCAATGCAGTTATGGGGCCTGCCCCGCCCGGTCTTGTTTTCTATGTGGGTAGTTTTCAGACGAGTCAGCCCTCCACATTGATATCTACAAAAACATATCACAATGGATTAGTAGTAATCATCGCAAACACAGTCGAACTTAAAATTAACCCAACAAAATTTTTACTACTATTAAAGAAAATAACTGTACCTAGGCAGCCTTCAACAAGAACAAGTTTTCAAATATATCCAAATTGTAATGGATATTCTAATTTTACCCAATTTCTGAAAACATTTAATTTCTATTCATTTAAATCACTTCAATTTTACTCTATACTCTCAAATTGAACTTTTAACATTTTGTCAATAAAAACAATCCAAAAATGTGAAATTAAGCCCTTACCCTTCATGTCTCATTATCCAAATTGAGATTAAGGGACCGAAACCTTTCCCCTTCCCATTTTTGAGACCCAACTCCTCCTTCTCTCCTTCACTTCTTCACCAAATTCCTTCTTCCAATGTCATTATTGAATTTTTCCGCTTCTTCCACTATCATTACCGCAAACCATTCTTCTTCCTCACTTCTTCTTCACCTCTTCACCGAAGCTCCCCTTCCTTCTTTGACATAATCGTCGACGATCACACAGGTCTGAACTCTACTTCCCGCCAATCACCCCATCATCGTCGATACAACATATTCAGTAGGTTTTCATCACACTTGAACTTTGATTTTGTGTTGAATATGAAAGAATGAAATGCGTCAAAGGATGATTTTACAATGTATGTACCAAAATGTATGATTTTACAGTGTATCTACTGAAATTTATAATTTTTATAGTGTATGATTTTACAATGTTAAGCTTGAAATGTATTGAAAGCATGTATTAGTTAACTTCGATTTTGTAGTTCTTGAAAGGATGGATTAAACTGTGTTGTGTTGTGCATATTCAAGATTGAATATTTTTTCTAAAATGGTGTGTTCCGAAACGGTTTGGATGTGTTCCGAAATCAAATGGGTGTGTTCCAAAATAAACTCTATGTTCCATTGTTCCGAAATACACAGTTCCAAAATCCATAATGGTTTGCAATCATAACCAAGATTTGAAATGATCTAAACTAAGTCTCGAATAGTTTTGATTGTGTGTGTTTTGAAATCAAATCACTAAGGTTCGAAATAGTTTAAATAATTTCCAAAATGATTTAATCTAAGTCTAGAATAGCTTTGGTTGTGTTACGAAATACCATAACCAAGTTCAAAAATCCGATCACCTAGGTTCAAAACAATAATCGAGGTTCGAAATTTCATCAAATTTTGGAATATTTTCCTCTTTTAATTTCAATTTTTAAGATCTAAAATATCAAAACCTAGTTCTAAAATATATTAATTCGAACCTCTCGAAGTTCGAAATATAATCCAACGTCCGAAATATCACAAATTCTGACTAATTTAATTTGTGACTGTTATATTCACCAAGGTCCGAAATAATTTTAAAACCTTTTTTTTCACCTTTTCAATTTTTGAGATTGTTTTATTTTTGAAAGCTAGAAATCTTATCACCAAGGGCCGAAATAGGTTAAAAATCCTTTTTTTTTTATTCTTTTAACTTAATTTATTTAATTTTGATTACAAATTAAAAAACATTTCCCAATTTTTTTACATATTTTCACTCTATATAAATAAGTATATTTTAAGTTTTTTGTAAATCTTATTAATGATAATTAATTAATTCGGATGTGAAAATCAATATTTTCAATGATATAATTTAGAGTTAATATTTTTTTTAATAAATGAATACATTGTACTAATAAATACATTATAATTAATTACATTAAAAATCCTTTTATTAGTTTGTAGCTTAATTTATTTAAATTTAGCAATACCCATTTGGGTAAACATTTACGAACCTTTTGAACTAATAAATAAAAGATAGGTGTTCTCCAAAAAATTATGCTTTAAAATTTAAATGATACTAGATGCGATAACTTTTTTTCTGTTCTTTCTCAATACAATTTTTCTAATTAGGATATATGAAAATATATTTTAGGTTATTTAAAACGAATATTTTGAAGCAAAAATTATTTATTGTAGTCCTAAAAAAAAGCGAGTTTAATTTAACTGTAATTTTTCTAATCAATTGTTTTTTTTCCCGTTATTATAAAGATATGAACACCATCGTACCTATCAACTCCGTCATGAACTTGGGGTGCCTGTCGGGAACATGCTTAGTGCACTCGTGAAGTATATTATTGTGAGCCAGATAGTTGATCTGCTATGGTGCGATGGTGCACATGGTGGATCTTCCCCTAACTAGGGAGCCTCTTATGCCAAGGCTGCTTTGCATATATTGAGATGGGAGGTAGGGTGCAACCCCTGACGAGATGTATGTGGTTTTTCATAGGAGGCCAGTTACACTGACTAGGTCTTCAAGAGTACGTTTTACTTAGCGGTCTACGTTATGGGAAAGTCGATCGGCACACTATGGAGAGGCCAGTGATGGCCACCTCTGCCATCGCTCGATTGATGGGGAGCGATCCAATTACTACCGATGTGGTATTGGCGAAGTGGCAGGCCATGACAGTGGGGGAGCTGTCAATTGATGATGCCCTTAGATTGGTATATGACATCATCACCGGTGGATGCTCACCTATGAGCCATCTGCAGCCATTCCCTTTTATATATGGAGGATGTTAAATAATCTGGAGGCTACAGAGTCATTTAATTGGGGAACGATGGGGTGGAGCATGATGATGCACTTGTATCGGCAGGTCATCGGAGACGAGAATGTCAGGAAGAGACACTTGTACGACAACTGTTGGCTGTTACTGATAAGTTTTAATATTATTTACATTCATATAACAATGATCTTTTTTAGAATCTTTAAATACTTATTTGAATTTTTTTAAAATCTTATCTTTAATTAGTGGTGGGCGTATGATCACTTCCCATCCCTGCATCCTCACTTGTGTAGGGATGCCCAGGATGCAAGTAGAGGTGGTACTTCCTACGTGGGTCCATGACGCCTGAGGTGCTTTCCCTTAGACGGCCCTGGCTTGGCCCCTCAGTTGATTGGGATCAGCTACTTACTACTGTAAGAGAATATTTTTTGTCCTTTCATTTTCATTTTTAAATTAGATAATGTTACTAAATTAAAATGCTAATTACAGGGGTGTGCTAAATTCCCGTACACTGAGCTGGATCAGGTGGAGCGGCAGCAATTTTACTACACCGATTTAGCCCATCTCCCCCATATTGCATTGACCTGTTGGGGTAATTATCAACTCAGCTCATTTTGGGAGGCGGGAGGATAGGGATCGTCGGTTCAGCCGATCGATGAGGTTAGACTAATCATAATTTCCATTAATTAAGTTAATTTTATATAATGCTAAATATTAAGATCATAAATACTTTACTTTTCTTTCTTTGTTTTTTTTAAATCCCACGTCTTCATGGAGATCCGGTTGAGGAAAGGATTGATGAGATCTTTCGATTAGTTTAACGAGATTCGAGACAATTCGGCAGAGGGTATGTATCTCTTGTCATTTTATGTTATTGTAATAGATTAGTTGATGCAATAGAATGTTATTCTAAATACTTTGCTTGTTTTTTTATTTATTTTTATTAAGTTCGGAGTCCGCGTATCGAGGCCACCCCGTAGAGTTTTCAACTGAGGAGAGGACGAGCAAGCAGCCATCTCCCAGTCCGACTCGACGGGAGAGGAGTGGATGTCAGGTATGTATCTCTTACTATCTAAATAAAATGCATGTCATCATAGTGTATAAACTAACTATTTTTAAATTATAGTCTCCTGCGAGGGTCATTCTTGTCGTGGCCTAGGTTGTGCTCTTTTGCACCAGTATGAAGACTGGGCCCAAGATCGATTGGCCGAGTAATAGAGACGGGCCATCCAAAGGCGTGATGTGGTCCTAGAGAGACTCACTTAGATCGCGCATCGCCACTTTATGTTAGAGAGAGATGACAGTCATGGAGATAATCCATTACTGCATGATTCCCTTTCTTAGGAGCCTGATTCCACCAGTTTGGATGGGGTTATGCACTTGATCGATACATTAGTCCGACCGCTGGCCACCCCTCTCTGGCAACTCCTATAGTTACCAACTCTACCACCTCGGTAAATTCTTATGTTCCATTAATCCTACTTCGTAAATTCTTATTTATTTTGGTTTTTGTATTTTATTTAATTTTTAATTTTATTCACGTGGATAATTTTTTAAATAATAGATCAATACATCTATTAGCTGGAGCGAGGATAAAGCAGATCCACCGGCTCCCATAGTTAGCTATCCTATCTCTTAAGAGGTAATTTTATAGTTGGTAATTCTCGTTCATAGTTTTATAGTTATTTACTTCGTATGAGTAATTCTTTTAACTTAATATTTGTTCTAGGTATGTCGGATAATTGTTATTAATGCTTGATTTTTACCTTCTATTAGAGGCCTGGTGGTAAACTTTGGGCCAAGACTCCAACTGCAGGTGTACGATCACCTTTCACAGGCCCCTCTCACTACATTGAGTTAGCGAGGTCAAAGAAGAAGCCAAAGATGAAATCAGTGAGGACGACTTGAGTAGTAGAGGTGCAGAGGGAGATTCCTCTAGCTATGGATGAGCGAGAGGTGATTCCCACTCCCATGGAGGACCCTAAATCCTCAACCTGACACAGTTGGATGCATTTTGCAGCACCGGTGATTTAGTGAGGTATTTTAATCTTTAATAATTTATTTGAATTTTATAACTTTCCCATTTTATAATATAACTAAATTTTTATGATAGGCGCTCAACCAGGAGGGCCCAATCATTTGTCGGGGATGACCTCAAAAAAGTCAAATTTTTTATGGGCCTAGTTGAGGATGATCACGTGGATCAGTTTATGCAAGGGTTGCGAAGAATGGTGAAGGAGACATCATCCCTTTACCCTTGTCGTGCTAGCTTCGCTCTAGCTTAGACTTAAATCTATATAAGTATTTTAAAATAGTTTTGATCTTTATTTAACTTAATCAAGTTACAATTTATATATACAATTTCGATTTTTAACTAATTCAAATTAAAAAGCATTCTCTGAGGTGTGTGGCTCGAGACCAAGGTATCTCATGCGAAGTCGAGGACCTATGACTTCAATACTTTTATCATTGGTTGGGTTTGGGGAGATGAAGACTTGGGAGAGGTAGTGTGGCGGGAGACCCAGGAGGTATTTCATTTTCATTTTCTATCAAACTCTTGGTTTAAATTATGTTTTATTTAATATTAATTGATTTAATATTTACAATATATATATAGATCTTGATGCCCTGTTGCCTCCACGACCATTGGATTTTACTTCGAGTCTCACTGGATGGGTCTTTGATCATAGTGTATGATCCGAAGCCATCTGCTGACTCGAAGGCATCTTGAGAGGATCTGATGGAGCCAGTCTGTTCGCTGATGCCACGACTTCTGCAACAGGCAAGCTATTATCGTGATACGGGATGCATCTCGATTCAGAGGTTCACTCCAGTTTTTGTTGACCTTCTCGACGCTGAGGTTCACTCTATTCCTATTCAACCAGACAAGACTAATTGCGGCTCTTGCATTTGCTACTACGTGGCGCAACTGATAATAAAGCATCTTAAGGAGATGTTCGACTTGCCTTGCACACCCGTTATGGAGCAGTGCATTAGGGATGAGATGGCCTGGACCATGTAGCGATGGACCCATTTGTTATCGGAGTTTAGATTTTTTTTAATATATATATATTGTAAATAATACATTAAATGTAAATGTATATTATGTAAATTATATATGATATTCTTGATTTACACAGTATGTTAAATTCTATAAAAAATTAACCGACAAAGATTCCAAAAAAAATTATCTTAAAAAAAAGCTTTAAAAAATTAACTTCAAAGGATTCCATAAAAAAAATTTTTAAAAAAAACTTTAAGAAACTAACTTAAAAAGGTTCCATTCAAAACTAACTTAATAAAAGCTTCAAAAAATTAACTTAATAAAAAATTCCACTAAAAATTAACTTTAAAAAAATTACAGTAAAAATTAATTTTAAAATAATAGATCCCTGTGTTCTAGTTTTGACTCTTTGTGCTCCGTTTTTGACCCTTGAAGTTTCGAAATGTCCAGCATAGAGCGAAATGCTCGGGTCAACACTGATATTGTCTTTATAAAAATCTCACTCTCGTCAAAGACACTCACATCAACATTAACAAAATCTGACCCGCCTTTTTCCACCAAGTACCCCTCCCCAAAAACTCGAGATTGTTATGTGGATATTGGATTAGATATGGGTACTTCATGATTTAATTCATTCGATGTTGGATCATTTTCTTCGAGAGATGGAGCTTCCGTGTTGTGTGCATTCAGATAGGTAATGTCCTTTTCTTTTGCATATTTGACACGCTTTCTTTTGACGGTATTGTCTTGTGGTCTTTCAGTAGACCTTATGCCAAGAGAAGCATTGAAAACCATGTCATATATATACTTGCAATTGAATTGAAAGACAAACACAAGGGCACAGGCTGTATTGAACGTGCATATGCTATCCTCAGTATTTTCGTGTTAAATGAATTACCACGATATAAAGTGTAATAGCGAGCCTCATTTTCCTTATAAAAAGGATTAAGGTAAATGAGCTGTAGAAATATTTAATTACATGCTTAGAAAATTAAAAAAAAATACAGTCAATTTTGAGATTGACCAACTATGTCTCGAAATTGATTGTCTGTGTCACGAAATGGATGAAAATTTTTTTTATTTTATTTTATCAATTAGACATGAAATTTCTTCATTGAGGCATGAAATTAACTAGTGTGTCTCGAAATTGACCATATGTGTCACGAAATGGATCAAAACTTTTTGTTTTGAAATTTTTCTTAGTGAGGCACGAAAATTCATCATTGAGGAGCCAAATTTCCTCATAGCGGCACGAAATTTCCATCGAGGTCTAAAATTTTACCTGGCAACAATAATGATATGTTTGCAAGGTATCTTTTCCAGTTCTCATCTCCAACATCCACAGGTCTTCTGAAAGATATCCACCACAACAGTTGCTTTTTTTGGGTGGATTTCCAGTGACATATTCCTCCCTAACCCAAATGGATATAGACCACAGCCTTTCCAGGTCAACCATCTTAGCTTCTTTCTCAGTTCTTTCCTTAACATGCTGGGTGATAATATTTGGCATTGTAATTGTTGCTTCTCGACATGTGTTGAACCAAGCTTGACACAAATCCCTAAAAAGCTCATGTGCAGATGTAATATGAAATTTTTGAGCTTTCTTGATCACTTGGTTGAAGGACTCCACGATATTGCTCATCATTTGGTTGTAGCAATTGTTTGTACAGTATGCACGTTACCATCCTGGGCATCCTACCTCAACATTCAACCAACAATAAATTCCAGGGTACATATGTTGAATGTCTCCAAAATAGAAGTCACATGTCCGGTTGTCATAAGCATATGTCACATTTTTAAAAAGGATTGCAGTTCGAGGATTTTTGCACTTTTTCTTTAAGTTTTCCTTCAAATGTCAATAGCAAAAGTATGTGGAATCTTGGGATATACTGTTCTCACTACGTGCAGTATGCCCTTGTGTTGATTAAATATAATAATCAAATCATCCCGTAATCTGTAATCTTTTTAAAAATCACTCCCATGAATCATTTCTCTCCTCTTTGCCAAACCCATGCTAGGGGAAAAATTTTCCCATTTCCATCCACATAGACAGTTGCATAAATTTTGCCCTCATGCGCACCTTTCAAGTGTGTTGCATCTATGATAATTACGGACCTCATGTAATTGAAGTCCTCAATTGAAGGACTAAATGCACAAAATGACCTCGGAAAACTGCTCATCTCGTGTATGTATACAGGCCACTATCCCTGGCATTACACGCTCCAATATGTGGAGGTATGACGATAGATGTCTTTATGAGTCTTCTAGAATTCCATAGTCTATGTCTTTTTCACGTTGTGAAGATCGCTAAGCTTTGATGTATCCAAGCTTCACATTGTAATTCTCTTGCATGTCTTGAATCATATTTTGAGGGTGTGATTCGCACCGACTATTTTACCGGATGTACATACGACCAATCATTGCTGCACTCACACTCTTGTTTTGGTTTTGCTGTATAGTTTGGATTCAAGTGTGGGTCGGGACAAACTTGTGAATAACCCAAATCTAGCATCCAACTCTGAAATGAGAACAGATCATGAAAGTACAGTCTTTTTTATTCTTACATCATGCCTCAAATCTTTTCTTATTTGAACGTACCACACGATATGGAAATCGGTTATTGAGTGAATATTGATTGACTCTTGCTGTCAATTCATTCTTATTGTTAAAGACTGCATCCTTTCCTATCGTATCGAACCCACTAGTGGAACTATATTGTCTTCCGAAAAATGCACTTCTTGGTCTTCATTCCAGACCATGTTTGTAAATTGAGTCGAAGGGTCCAGTATAAATTGCTCAAATGGAATCACCTATCTCATTCCAATGTCGAAATTGACATCATCGTCATCATCCACAACATTTTGAATATGTTCTTCATCGTGTTCATAATCATCATCTATACAAATACATCCAGATGTCCCCGCTTCATCATTTGCATCAATAAATTCGTCCCTTGCATATTCATTTGGATCGAAAGGGCAATTACCGTCAATATCACCACCGATGCCATCCTCATAAGCTCTTTGAATTTTGTTCATGACCATTACTTTAGGATCAGCTTCCCCTTTCAAGTCGATGATGCCATATATGTCTTCAATGTCCATTAATTTAATTTAGAAGCAATTGAAATTTGTATTTCAAATTGGTTTAAATCAATCTTCATGCAGTTTACCATAGTTCTTGTAAAATCTTCGTAGTTCACTTTGGATGGTACAACTACCGGATGCACCCTTTCAATTAGAGAACCCTTGTAAGTAGCAATCATAATGTAATTCATTTCTACAAACAATACAAAGAAACCTATTAAAAAAATGTCCACTGAATAATGAAAAAAAATAAATAAATAAAGGAGGGAAGGAATCATGTAGGTCTGGAATGAACGTTTTGGGGACCAAAATTATCATATCAAGGATTGGAATACCCCCTTCAAGGTCCTGAATATATATTATGTTTTTTTAAAAGAAGGGTGAACCATACAAAATCTGAAATACTTCTCTCAAGGACCGGTTTTAAAGAATACCTTCAAGGTCTGGAATATTAAAAAATAAAAAAAAAGGAAGGGGAATTGAAGACTTTCAACCCACAGTTCGAAATCACCCTTACCAAGATCCGATTTTGACTAGTCAAGATTCGAAATATCCCCTCGAGGTCCAAATATGTTAAAAAATCAAAAGAAGTGAAGGCCTTCACAAAATCCCCAACGTCCGAAATCCCAAGTTCCAAAATCCTGAGGTCCTAAATCCAAAATCCTTAGGGTCCAAAATCTACAAGGTCAAGGTACGAAATATCCTCAAGGTCCGAAATGTGTAAAAAAAAAAAAGTGAATGCTTCAAAAATCCAAAATCCAAAATCACCCTCCCGAGTCTGATTTTGACCATTCAAGGCATGAAATTTCCCCTCAAGGCCCGAAATGTTAGGAAAAAAAGAGAAATGAATTCTATCACGACCACAAGGTCCAAAATTCGCCTCTCAAGGCATGAAATTCCCCCACTTAGAATGAAATCTCTACAATCTCACCTTCCTTTCGCCTACTACTGCCAAATTTGGCGCCATAAAAACAACACAAAATGAACAAACACAAGCTTCCAAACACCAAAAAAAAAAAAGAGGCAAAGTAACAAACCGAATAATGTACCTCCGAACACCACGTACCTTTGTATTCTTGATTTTGGAAAACAAAAATCACCAATTTAATGATCGAACACAAAAAAAGCTGGATTTTTTCCTTTCTCTCTAACAAGGGGATGGTTCTTCGAGCAATTTTCTTAGCTATGGGCCAAAACTTCTAATCAAATGAATGATGTTAGTTGTGGTTTCTTCAATTTATTTTTACAACTTGCTAGGTGGTAGTTGTGTGTGTTGAATGCTGACGGATAAGATAGTAAATACATGTGAAAGGAGAATAAATGTTAAGTTTTGTTTTTTTTTTCAATGAAAAGTCAAAATGGGCGTAGAATGAAAGTTAGTTTTACATATAAAATATTGGGAGGATTTGAGTAAATAGGAAATAATTGTTCTGAATTTGGGTAGAAATGAAAACTCCCCTTTCAACTAGGTAAGGATTCTTTTCAAATCCTGTTTGGCAAAAACAATGGTACCCATTTGTTGAATCATGACATTCAATGTTCATCGATCTGTAAGCATAACTCAGACCCGTTTCTCCTTGCCTCATTGTGATGGTGCGGGTTCATCTGCTGGTGTATGAGGTTCTGGATGATTGAAGTTCCAGACGACTAAGGTAATGGGCAAGTCATCCCCAGGGTTCCAGATACTTATGTTGCGGGTTTTTGTATTCAGATTTGTTGTGTTTCAAATGAATTAGTGTTGCGGATTGTCACTTGTGTTCCAGATCATGTTGGTCTGCTTGTGTTCCTGCACAATGAAGAGTCAAAGGGACACGATGTTTCCTGAAACTCCGCCGAAACTTAAGTTAGTTCGGTAGACAGAAAGTGAGTGTAAGAGTTCCAAGTAGTAATATCTCGTACCTTTGGTAGTTAGTTATTACCTTCTTATACAAACTTGTAATTATGTGGATGGTCTTTGGAGGTTCGTTATGGGATGTGTAATGAACAATATTGGACTGATAAACAATGTCGTTGTTGTGTATTCAATCGAGCTATCTTTAGGATGAGATTTCTCTCTCATTATTAAGTTTCTTAACTTGTGTAATATATCAAATTAAAGGTCTCAACATATTGATTAAGCTTGAGGTTTGATTTGTTATTAATTACCAAGTTATCATGATAGAAAATATGATCAAAGTCAAGTTTGCTATTGACCAATCAATCGCCACCAGGAAAATTATACTCCCATTTAAGAAGCTCACTCTCAAATGCCACAAGATCTGCGCTAGAGAAATCATATGAACCCTGTTGAGATATAAGGCAAATCAGCACAGATTGTAGCCATTGGATCTTGTGTGATTCATTAGGCTTTGAGAACTCAACTACTGCTCTTGGAATATCCATTTTGCAGCAGCCCGCTCCGAAACCACTCCCTCTTCACCAAATACCCTAATTTTTCTCTCTGGTAACCTGCTCTAAACCAGGCTCAGGTTCTTCAACCCCGTCTTCATCCTCATCATCCGAGCCTAACCCGAGGTTCGTTAACTGGAGCACAATGCGATCAATAGCTGAGGTTCCCATTCGAACAGCTTCATCAAGAAATTGGATGTCTGAAGTGGATTCCGGTGGCAAAGTTGTGTGGTTTTTGAAATTCAGAGCTGGAAGTGGTTTTGGAGATGGCCACTTGTTTAGCCAAGAAGAAGAGTGGTTGGGTGTTGCCCTGGTGATATTCGGGGTTTGAATGATACAAAGACGTCTGACGAAGTCGGGAGCCACCATGGCGGAGAGTCGAGTGGAAGCAGAATTTTTTTTTTTTTTTGGAAGAAAAGTGATTTTCCCAGGGGCTACCCAGGGTTGAAAAGCCCCAATTTCAAATCAGGGCCAAAAATAGACAGCCAACCCTCTTATGGGGCCGCCCCTTTGGACACCTCTATATAAAACACATAGATTGCCATCGCGCTTCCTTCACCTACGAGCCTTGCATCTTCTAGCTAATCCCTGAAATTTTTCCTCTACAAATTCACAATTACAATCATCCCAATTCATAATTTTTCTAAAGAAATCCAGTAAAACCCACTCAGCGCAACATCAATGGTGAATCAAAGGAAATGTTGCACAATCCTGATAGCGATATCATTCCTCTGCATCCCACTTCACAGGCAATATTGACGAGATCGAAAATCTTATAACTTTCCATCTATTTTGTTCAGTTATCTTCTATTTCTTTCAACGAAGGTTACAGACTCAAAACAAGGAAATCGAGGTAGGATCTTTCTAGTAGTCTTGCTGGCCCTTCATGGCCTTCCCCATTACGAGAGCTGCTGTACGTCGCTATGGTTGTTGCCACCTCCTCTAGAGCTCAAAAACTCAACAAGCACCACCCATGGATCAAATTATTATCCCTTTCTATCCAATTTTTCTCAAATTATCAGCAAATCATCTCTTCGAGACCTACAGAAAATGTGAGTGAGAATAAGAAATTGAAATCATGTCTTTGATGCTAAATTGCACAAAGAAGAAGGCGGTGGTGATTCAAAGATGGTGTAGAGATGGAGAGGCTGGATTAAGAATGGGATTGATTTGCCGGATTGAGGAGGGAATTAAGTAGGGATGGGGCAGGTTTTTAAAAACCCAGACCTGACCTGTCTGTCCTGAAGCTAGGCCGGACCTGGCCTGTGACTTGTCATGGTTTTCTTGATTCAGGCCCGTGACCTGCCCTGGAATGTTCCTATAAGACCTGACCTGTTCTGAATCTTTTGGGTGGGTCTGGGTCAACCTGTGCTTCCACTGGCAAAGATGGTGGCAACATGTAGCTCTAGCTAACCCTTTGAGGAAAGAATTTGTTTTTGTTTGAGCAGCACAATCTTTCATACGTTGTTCCACTATGCTGCATCTCAATGCCATATCTGCAGTTGGTTGCAGCACAGAGCAATAAGTGGTCCTAACTCAGGGAACATGATAGTGATATGGCAAGTGAAAAAGCAAAGACTTTAATTACCTGTTGCTGAACCACAAAGATGTTTACCTATTGCTATATAGGTAACATCTTGTAAAGAGTGAACAGCTTTTAAGTTTAAATCTTCAACTGCATAACATGAATGTTTAGTGCGATAAAGAAGCAGAATCTGTGAGTTTAGTCAGAGATACAGAACAAACTTTATTAAAAAAAATCACAAATGAAAGAAGGCAAAAAGATCAGATTTATTAGGTCATAGTTGTGACTCTTTGATTTTGTGTTTTATTAAGAAAATTGGAGAATGATCTAAAGAAAAGAACAGCACAAGAAATACTCTTAACATCTATGGAAATGGCATGTTAAAAGACAAATTTAAAAGAGCATCAATCCCTGAAGACTTCAAGATGCATAGCAGAGGTCTATTAAGTCAAGGGTTACACGATTGTACATAGAAAATTATCAAATAGTCCCTTAACTCTTTACATTTGACCATTTTGGTCCCAATTATTTTTTAACTTTTTTCATCCCCCTAAGAGTTTCAAGCATCCATTTTGGTCCTTCCAGCAACACATCACATGTGAAATGCTCAAGGGCTATTTTTATTAGGAGCAAAATTGGTATTTCAAGTCATTCCCCCCAAATAACATAAAATCATGGGATGATCAGCTCACCAAAACGGAAACCAAGAGTCAGAAAATCCGAATGCCAAAGCATCACTTTCCAAGGACATCACATCTATGGCAAGAGAAACAAACAGCAAAATTGCAACCAATTTAGCCACTGCATTTGAAATATAAAGATATAGGAAAAACTACTAACAGAACCATATATTTCTCATCAGTAAGGAGGGCAAAATCTTTGAGATTTTAGGGGAACTCATCCAAGTATGCTGAAGGTTGAAGCAAAGCAGGTTTATCCGACACTGGCTGAAAGCAAGTCCTGGTGTAATCTACCTCTGTTGCTTTGATTCTTCATATGATCCAATAATTTGCTTCTGATT
>JAOXNR010045980.1:0-18786 GCA_028571225.1 Parsonsia alboflavescens | reverse complement strand
TATTTTCCTTTCTGTTCACCCAGACAGATAGGGAATAGATTAGAAGATCTTTTGCATAGTAGATCAAGACGTCCAGAACCATTCTGCAAGACAGATCTCTGAATCTTCAAACTAGGTATCGTTCTCGAACTCTTTATGTGAGAGAAAATTTTAAAAAAAATCCTGGAACTCCGGATTCGTTTCCTAGTGGATTCGGGATCCGGTTCCCTTCAGCACTAAGGGATATTATATGCCTGAACAAGTGACAAATGACCTCTTCGCCCTTATACGGAACTCGGGGCATTATATGCCCGCACGAGGGACAAATGATCATATTGCCCCTATGCATCACTATGGGGCACTACATGACTGAGTGATCGTGCATAGGTAGGGAATGGAGTTCACACCTTTGCATTATGCACATGAGTGAAAAATGATCATTTTGCCCTTATGTGACACTTTGGGGCACTATATTCTAGAGCATGGCTAGCCAATGGTACGACAGGCTGTGGCACTTGGTGCACGTGTAACAAATGATGGTTCTACCCGTATATAGGACTCTAGGGCACTATAGGCCCAAGTGACTGTGCATGGCTTGGAAATAGTGTGGCACGCCATGGCACTAGGTGCACGTGTGACAAATGACCATTTTATAACTATGCGACACTTCGGGGCACTATATGCTCGAGTGATCGAGAATGGCCAGCAATGGTCTGGCACTACACGACACTTGGCACATGAGTGAAAAATGACCGCTTCGCCCCTATGCCACACTCCATGGTATTATATACCCACACAACTAACTAATGACGGTGTTGTCCCTATGCTTCACTATGGGGCATTATATGCTCGAGTGATCGAGCATATCCTAGCATTGGTGCTTCAAGCCATGTCACTTGGTGCAAGAGTGACAAATGATCGATTTGCCCCTAGGTGGCACTCCAAGGCACTATATACCCGAGTGACAAATGATCGATTTGCCCCTAGGTGGCACTCCAGGGCACTATATACCCGAGTGACAAATAACCGATTTGCCCACGCCATGGTTCTTAGTGCACATGGGACAATTGACCGCTTTACCCCTATACAGTACTCCAGGGCACTATATGCTCGAGTGATCGAGAATGGCTAGGCAATGATGCAGCACTCCAAGAAACTTGGGACACGAGTGACAAATGACCGTTTCGCCCCTATGCGACACTTTAGGGTATTATATATCGGCACTAGTGACAAATGACCATTTGGTCCCTATGCAGCATTACTAGACATTACTCTGGGGCTTTATATGCCCACACGAGTGACAAATGACCATTTTGCCCCCATAATGCACTACAAAGCATTATATGTCCACACGAGTGAGAGACGACCATTTTACCCCTATGCAGCACTATGGTGCATTATATGCCCAAGTGATAGAGGGAGGCCACGCAATGGTGCGGCAGGCCAGGGCACTGAGTAAACATTTAACAAATGACCATTTTGCCCCAATGCAGCACTTTGGAGCACTAAATGCCCAAGTGATGGAGCATATCCAAGGAATGGTGCAGTGCACCAGGGCACTTGGTGCATGTTTGACAAATGATCGTTTTTCTCCATGCGGCACTACGTGACATTGTATGTTCTAATGAGTGACAAATGATCATTTCAAGGAGGAATTACAGTGGGAGAAGGAGGCCTTTAGGGCTCACATGGAGAACGAGATGCATGATGAGGTGAAGAGATAGGTTGCAGCAAAAATGAAGGACCTTCTATCACGAATAGGTCCAAGTGCTACAACCTTTCTACCTGTATTTCCCGTTCTGCCATTTAGTGCTGTAAATAGTACATCTCCTGGAGTTGCATCAACCGCTCGAATACCCCCTTGCAGTGAAGACAAACAGTTGTGGAGCCACTCCATGCGTTATCTATGTCAGGTGTGATATTTATTTGAAATAATGCTAATGGTGAAAAATCTGGTGTTAGTTTTTGGCATTGCAAAAGTTGGTCTTCTTTTTTTTCCCCCCCATCTTCATTGGATCCTATGATGGAATGTTGTGATGGTGGAATGATGGAGGTGATATAATGAATTGGGAGTTTGTTGTTGTGGTCAATTTGATGCCTAAGTTTGGGTTTTTATGTTTTTGTTTTAAAAATGCAGTATTAACTTGATTTATGTGATGCCACTATTTTTCTTTGTTTTTGTTTTTAATTGATAACTTAGATTTGATGTCTAAGTTCATTACTAACTTTGCCTTTTCTATGTTTTTGTTTTTAATTGATAACTTAGATTTGATGTCTAAGTTCATTACTAACTTTGCCTTTTCTATGTTTTTGTTTTTAATTCTTAAAGAAAGCTGGTTTTTGTTTCTAGGGTCATTTTGTTGATAGTTCAAGATAGGATAACTTGGGTTTCTCTAATTGTCAACTGAGTTACAACTACTACTTTATTTTATTTGAATCTTGTTTGATTATTCTTATATGTATTAGCTTTAGGGTTTTCTTGTTGGAACTAAAGCAATCTGGTTCTTGAAAGGGCACTTTTGGCTTTCAAGATTATGCTTGGTTTTGTGTTGGTGTTATTTAACAGGCTGAAAGAATTGAATATGAAATCTAAGTGTGGCCAAATTCAATCATTTATTAGTTGTAACTGAAAACTGTGTTGGTGTACTTTCCCTCCCCTGTTCTATCTTAAAATAACCTTTTGAGAGCCTCAGAATCACATAGATTTTCTTTATTCCTCTCTGATCATTAGATCCTATAAATTTGATATGGCATAAATGAACTAAAATTGAAACTAAGTCCTATGAATTCTTCTCTGGGGTTTTTCTAATTGTCAATTGTAGTTTTTGTTATGAAGCAGGATAATGTTGTTAACACTTTTCCCTGTTCTCCTTTTGGACAAATTATAATGTGTTTTTAATTGCTTCTTGTTTTTAAGTCCAAAGTTGGTTCATTTATGTTGTAGTTTGTAGTTTCTTGTAAACAATTGTATTGAAATCTCTCTCTTGCCTTTGTGTTTTTTGCATGACATTGAAACAAGTCGACCACTCTCTTGCATTGAGAACAATTTCTCGTAACAAGTAAAATTTGAAGAAACAAGACACTCGTTTTTTCTTTGATTTTTTTTGGTACATATTTTATTTAGGGATTTCTCTCTCCTTTGTTTTATGTTTTTTTAAAAAATTTGTAAAGCTATTGTTTTTATATGCTATTATGAAATGTGCAAATTACCCATTCTTGTTTGGTTAAATTTGGAGGGGATTTACTATTATTTTTATATAATCTCTAAAATGGACTAAAAATGAATATACATACATATATATATATATATATATATATATATTTATACCAAGGCCCTAGAGTGCATATTTAGTCAGCTTCTATATACAACGGCCTCAAGGCCGTAGTATATAGTTCGAGAAACTTTATACGACGACTTTGAGGCAATAGTATATAGTTAGATTATACAACTAGATTTTCTTTAACACGACTATCCGAAATATGTAGTATATAATTTGTTTATATCCCACGTTCTAAAGATAGTCATATAAAATAAACCTTATATGACCAACTAATCTTCTTTTATACAAAGGCTAGCAACAAGTAGTATATAATTTGTTTATGTATGGTCCCAAGATAATTGTACAAAAAAAAAGGGTTTACACGACCAACCAATTACATTTTATACAATGGTCCTATAGGTGTAACAAATAGTTTATTTTATGCTACGACATATACCACGGCTCCATAGTAAAAAACTTAGTATATATGATGGTCGTGCTTATGATTTTGTATGAACCCATATTTGGATAGTAGTTTATACGGTCGTATATAATATATACGATGATCTTTTCTTCGTCAAATCTTTTTTGTCACTCCTCCATTTGTGCCGATCCAAAAACTGTCATCTAACAATTGTATATAAGTTATACGATGGCCTTTTTAGTATATACAACGGCCATAAAGTAGTTTCTACTAGTGCTCAACATTTGCGTGGTCATGTGCCAGTCATGGTCGACAGGACATTGTTAATACCAAACTTGTTCAGCTTGGTTGGCCATGATAAATGGCTCGTCTGTTTCTCTATTTTCCTGATATAACAACCGATTGAAATTTACCAAGGTAAAATTAAACTTATCTAACTTCAGCCCACATTCTAAATCAACCCAAACACATTTGAACAAAGTGAATTGAAGAGCCATACGATATCGGATTTTAAATATATCGGTAGGAATCCCAGAATAGGCCAAGTTGCTAGATGTTGGATTCATATCCTTGCTACTTGCATAACTTGTTGTACTGGCCCTACAAAGAACCCCACTATGTCATGTAGAGATCAAGTTCATGACCTTTAGTCCGAAATCGAAAACCATTGATGTCACATACATTGTAAATCCACCCTTGATTGAATGGACCACTTGCTAGGCACCAAACATCATCAGGTATCTTCCTTGTCCTTCCATATTTGCTTACCTGAAAGGTGTGAGGTCATGTACAGTTAACAAAAGCTAGTCTAAAGAAATCAATAGACCTAGATTATGTGTGATGGAGCTCGAAAATGATCTCTAGGACAATCCAAGCCTTGATGACACCTGCAACAACTACCTAAAAGGGTAGAATAGATTACCGAAGTGGGCTGTCACCCTGGGGATATCTCCAATGCCTGAGTCAGTATTCTGAGAGAGTAATCTTAGAGTAAATTAACTCAATCTGTCCATGAACAACATTTGTTTCGATAATATATATTGAATAAAAGGTTACCTTGCTGATTATGGCTCTTCAATTACGTGAAAGTAGATAATTAGGATAATTGTGAGATTGTATCGTATCCCGCCAATTGCTCTTAGAATCATGGAGTTTAACTAAGTTGGGATACCTTGCCTTGCACGGCTAACGTAGGGAGCTACAAGCTCGTTAATGTCCTTTAAACTAATTTCGCGACCTACTTGTGGGTGCCAAAGGTCTCGACTACCCTTTTTAGAAGGTTGGGATGAGCGATTACAGGTTCACAGAGTGTGTTAAAAGTTGTAGACATTTATTCGGATCAAGGCTTGGGTTCATTTGGGTTAGTTCATCTGGGTTGTACCTGTTTCTCCCATCAATGTGTATTCAAACTTACTTAACAAACATAATTTTTGAGCCAGGTGCGCAATGAAGAAAAGTGAACATGTTGCTTTTCTCTTGCATTTGGATTTTCCTATGTTGTTGAAACCATGTGGATCCTAAGTAAAATATTAAATCAAATTAGGAAATTTAATTATTATTAACGTTTTATTTGAGTGTTTACTTTTAATAATATAAGACTTACTCTCTATATGGTCTTAAAGCATCCAAACTGGCTAGAACCCATCGGTGTGCTAACACGATCAAAAACAATATCAACTCCTTTTCCAATTGGCTTTGCCATCTCTAAACCTTCATCGTTGTACCTAGGTGGTCTGTTTTCTTTGCTCTCAATGTCCTCCAAGTATCTTGAAACAAATGTCATGCATTCCTCCACTAGATATCCCGTTGCAATTGAGCCCTCAGGGTGAGAATGATTGCGAACATACCTTTTCGAGGTCATGAGGTACCTATAATCGCTCTTCTCATAATTACAGGAGAGATAAATGAAAGAATAAATGTCATAGAAGAGAAGGGGAAATACCTCTCAATTAGAAACATCCATCTAGACTAAACAAGACTCACAATAAGTGCATCCTCTACCAAGTGCATGGGCAAATGTTCCATAATGTTGAAAAATCTAGGGTTGAATGTCTTGTCCAACATGCACAAAATTATAACAAACCTATGCTGTAAATGTTCTTGGGTGGCCTCGCTGTTTGTCTTCGAGCAAAATTGCCTAAAACAAGTAGCTGCTTCAATTAATACCTGAACATGGTCCTTTGGGAAAGTTGTTCAAGTAGCCAAGGGAATGACTTGTTATAACAAGATGTGGAAATCGTGTGATTTCAAACCACCCATTGTCTGCCTTTTCATATTCACCCCGTCACGAGATATTAGAGCTGTACATATCAAGCACGTGCAAATCCAATACCACACCCAAAAATCAATCCACCTTAGACCTAGACGTTGTATAGGGCTGGGGGCAACACATAACCATTACTGAATGGTTTAAAAATCGGATGCAATGCCTTTTTCATATTCATCACTTCTAAATCTTTCCATGCTTTAGGTGTATCTTTAATTCTGTTGCTATCACCCAAAATTGTGTATGGAAAATTATCACAAAGTTCTTTTTAATGTGCATTACACCCAAGTTATACCTAATGAGATTTGAACTCCAATCCCAGATGATACTTTTATTCTTCTAGTTATATGCATTTATGCCCCCATTTTTTAAAAAAAAATCATCCCTGCTTCTCTTCCTCACATCTTCCCTCTTGTATTCAGTGACACATCATTCAAGTTGTTGCAATATTTGTGCACCATTGAGCCTTCAAGGTGCTTGTCGAACTTCTTGAAAACTATGAAATGAAATTTTATCTTTGTGTAATTTGTGTGTCAATTGCAAGAATCATCGATGATATAAAAAGTAATATTTTCCACTAGTCGGTAGTTGATGGCTCAAGTAAGGACACCATAAACTGGGCTGGCTTTGGCATTGTACACAAAAAACCACGCCAAATTCCCATAAGTCTTGAAACCACTTATGTCCACAACAAACCAGCCCTTAATCAAAACATTTCCCTTGCAACAGAATCAAATGTCATGACACCAACTTCTCACAATTCCTTCAATAAATTGATAAGCAACTGCATGTACAAATCAATTTTGTTTCCATGAGATTTTGGACTATTGATCAATGTCGATAGAATAAAGAATGGCTGCTTCATACAAAGCCATGGTGATGCAAGAAAAATGTTGAAAAGAATGACTAAATAGAAGAAAATGTGGAAAATTATGAAAACTCACTGGTTTTCGGAAAACGACCAAAGTCGAAAATTTATCAAATAATCAAAAGCTGCTGAAAACACTGACAAACGAAATTTTTAAAACCCTAAACGAAACCTAAACCTAATCGGAAATTAAAAATAATGAAATTACAAAAAATACCCCTAAAAACAACAAATTACAATAATGCCACTAAAAACATAAAAACACCCGAAACTCCATCAAAATGACTCCGGATGGCTGAAAAAGCCCTACATCATAGCACAATGGTGACTATTGTTCGTTGGGCAGTTTCACGTCACCCAATCAAATTTGAACCCGATCTGAGCTCAGACCACTGCCTTGGAAATAGTGCCCTGGCATCACATGGAGGAAGGTTATACCACACCAATAATAAAGGCCAAGTGTTGTGCAGTATACTCATGTTTGACAATGGACTAAATCCATCCGTTGAGAGTCCTAACAGGACATTCCGATAGTCTTGGCCAAACAGTGGATTAACTTGGTCAAAGTTCTTCCAAGCACGGGAGTCAGTTGGATACCTGTGCACACAATCTTTTACCCTTCCCTCCTCAGGCCATCGCATGAGAGATGCAGTTTTAGCTGATTGTAGGGAATTGGATCTCAAATCCTTAATTAATCAAAACCCTAATCAAAGGATTTTAAAAATTTTCTTCACATTAAAGGATGAGAAAGATACCTTTTGTTGTCTTGTTGAATAAACTGCGAGATCTTGCCCTTTGGAATTGAGACAAACGTCTTGATCTATTCGCTTAAGATCTCCTAATATATTCCCTATCTATCTGGGTGAACAAAAACGAAAATAGAAAATAGGAGAATTGTGAGTGGCACTACAAAAGCTTGAAATCTTTTATGCAAAGAAAATTTGTTTCTAGTGTAGGAATGAAATGTCTGATTTTCTAGTTATTATAGAATAAAAATAATCCTATTAAATCAGAATAAAGCTTCTCTTTGGGATAAAAGCCCAATATCCTAATCTATCCTTTGTTTAATTATAGATCCAACAATTATTCATTAGATCATTGACCCAACATAATTATTCTGACCCGTTACTTAAAACCCATTATTTATTCTTATTCTTAGCCCATCAATAATTAATCTCATGGAAATAAGTCCAAAATAATTATAAGACTAATAAAAATAAATAGTCACTTCATTATTTTATTCAATCCCAACCAAAATTAATCTTATGGACCTAAGTCCAAAGTAATTATAAGACTAAATAAAATAACAAGCCACTCCATTATTTTATCAAGCCCATCAATAATTAATCTGATGGACCTAAGTCCAAATTAACTATAAGACTAAATAAAGTGACTAACTAATTTATTCAAGCTCAAATAATTAATTCGATGGATTAATTAAATCCTCAATTAATTATTAATGCTATCTAGAATAAAATTAATTCCTTCTCTAATCTCCTATTTAAGAATGACATAAAATCATTCATGCATAATAGGGCTAGATTAGGGACCCTAAGACATAATGCTCATGACTCTATAAAATGATCAAAATACCCTTATTACAAAGTAGTAATTTACTTACTCATTTTAAACATCTTCTATTATCACCATAAGAAGATGATGTACTCCATGATACATTGCTGTAGAAACAGAAGGCTTGTTGAGATAAATTTCAATCCTTAGTCTTTGAGCTACAGGTGTAATGACACATTTTCCCTTTTATGTAACACCCGTTATTGAGCTTAGGTCTTGCATACTATCACCTTACTCAATAACATCTACCGTCCTTAAGTATCTAGTTCTATTACCATTAAATCACAATGAATACTTACTAGAAGAATATTCAGTACAATAACAATTGGATTACCGAGACCTTGAGTTCAATGATCTAACAAAGCACAACATACAAGGGGATGAATAACCCAACTCATAAATGAAATGGCATAGAGACCCTATTGTATGAGTTTGTTTGAACTAACTAATTCCAAGTACCTAACATACAAGGCTATTGATCTCCATAATGAGATCTCACCTATAGCATATCAAAACAAAGTAATTAGCTTCGGCAGACCAATACTCATGTCATGTGGATGTGTCCATGCAGTAGCAACAGTGATATTAATTCTCTCTTCTTTGATCGCACCTTTAGAGAACAATCACTTAATGGTCTTGTTCTATACAAAAAAAAAAATGTGTTAACACATATAGTCCAAGGAGCACTACCCAATGACTAAAGGTAAGTCACCCTACTTAAAGGAGACTAATGTATTATGACCTTTGTTCAATGGAACGCCCAATTTCATAAATTGGCCAAGAACTAATTAATTATGATTTAAAATTCTGGTGATCGGTACCTTACTATACTGAGCGTCCCTACACACAAATCACCTAATGTAATCAAGTTGGACCTTGTTGTATGTTGTGCTAATATGTATAAATGTATTATTGAAAATTATAGTCTTTTACACATTATCTCAAAAAATGATAGTCTTTTTGGGCATAAATCCCAACACTGATATGAACAACTGCTTCAAATGTGGTGTACGTAGAAAATAACGCACATGTTTAGATGCAATCTTCCCCCATAATTAGTGTACCTTGGAGCTTTACACACCTCACACTCAGAAAGCCCCTCATCGACTCCTCTGTAAATCATGCAATTATTTGGACACAAATCCCAAGTTTTGCACTCCATACCCAAGATAGTGGTTATCTTGGATGCCTCGTAGTAATTTTTTAGCAATTTACCAACAACTTCAGTGAAGGCTTCACATAAAAGCTCAAGCAACATGCCTGTTGACTTGTCTGACCAACCATTTAACACCTTGATTTGGAGAAGCCGCATGAGGAAAGAATTTGAGGTATATCGTCCACATCAAGTAAATAATGGGACGTTGGCCTCCTCCAACATGTGCAACACCCGTTTGACATCATCCAATGCCTCGTAACCAGAAGTAGGAGTCTCAGAAAATCCCATGGCATCATGAATCATGTCATCAGCAACCGATGAAGGACCCTCTACCCATGTACTGGCATCCTCCAAAGACACAAATTCACACCAGGACAGTGCCAATTCTTATACCACCTCAAGAAACCCCACATTTTGCACTGTTGTTTTATGTCAATTACACTCTTGAACAAAGTGATTGTGACACCGAGTGTAGGGATAAGGTATTTTTGACCCCTTATTATGATCATTATAAGCAAAAGTTAGAAACTGTTGTAACCTCTATCATACTTTTTGGATAGGTAGTCTGTCATATCAATCCACGGCCTATCCATCACTTCTATTTCTTTTAGTTAAGAAGCATAGAAAGCTAGTGTAAAGATAGCCTATCATATCAATGCTTTGATAAAAAGATTAACTTTATTGCAATTGAAAATTAGTGTGTATATCAATCCCTTTTTTTAAATTGTTCAGCAACAAATAGAGAATAGAATACAAAAAGAGACCGATCAAAGTAACAGTTAACCATTAGTATCTTCAATTCGCTCAAGCAACACTCATGTACAAAACTAAATTTTCACCTTTTCCCCTTCTTCAAAATCTTGCTAAACCTTTCTTGTGCAATACAATATCCATTTATAAGATCATATCACAGTCCTACTACTACTTCCTTTCTCATCGATCTTTTTGCTTTACCACTACATGGATATGACATAGTCTTAGGTGTCCAATGGCTTCGTCATTTGGGCCTGGTTACTCTTGACTATCAAAATCTCACCCTTACGGTTACCTATAAAACCCAGCCAATACCCCTTACCGGAAGCAGACCCTAATCAATTACAGAAAGAAATCTAAACCGTCTCCGTCTCCTCTTTATTCGCCCATGAGCTGCCCTGACAGTAAGCAAGCCCAATCCCACTTGCTCCCCACCCGATATTGCTAATCTGCTAGAAGGATTTGACCAACAAGTTCAACCTCCTCATGGCTTGCCACCCCATCGACCCCAAAACCATGCCATACACCTTTTTCCTGGAACCCAACCCGTAAATGTTCGACCATATCGCTATCCTCGTTTTCAAAAGCAAGAGATTGAAAAACAAGTTCATGACATGCTACTTCAAGGTATTATCCATCCTAGCACAAGTCCCTTTAGCTCACCAGTCCTATTGGTTAAGAAAAATGATGGGAAATGGCGCTTTTGCGTGGACTACAGAGCTCTTAATGTTGTCACCATAAAGGTTCAATTTCCAATTCCTTCTATTGATGAATTATTTGATGAACTTCGAGGGAGGGACGTGTTTTTTCTCCAAGCTCAATCTTTGATCTGGATTTCACCAAATACTGTTGAATCCCAACTCAATTTTGGCCACTGCCTTTCGTACCCATGAGGGTCATTATGAGTTTCTTGTGATGCCTTTCGATCTATGCAACGCTCCATCTACATTTCAAGATACCATGAATATTGTTTTTCGAAGTTACTTAAGGAAGTATGTACTCGTCTTTTTCAACGACCTATTTTCTTGTAGCCCGGATTGGTCGAGTCACATCTCACATCTTCTCACTGTTTTTGGTAAACTTCATAACCGTAGCCTTCATGTCAAACTCTCTAAATGCTCCTTTGGTCAAGCATCCATCAATTACCGGGGCCATATTATTTCCTCAGTAGGTATTTCCGTCAATCCCTCCAAAATTAAGGAAATAATGGACTGGCCGAAACATCTTACTGTGTAACAATTGCATGGATTTTTGGGCCTCACCGGGTATTATCGACGCATTATACAAGGATATGCCCACATTGCTACTCCTCTTATTGCTTTGTTATATCAGGGCGCCTATCAATGGACTGAATTACAAAGCCGGGCTTTTGCTGAACTTAAGCACATCATATCCATAGCCCCGGTACTTCAACTATCTGAATTTGAAGCTCCTTTTCTATTAGAAATAGATGCATCAGGTGCTGCTATGGTGGCGGTATTGCTTCAGCACAATCATCCATTAGCTTATTTCAGTAAAATTTTCCCTCCTCGCATTAAGGCTACTTCTGCATATGTTCAGGAATTATTTGCAATAACCGAGGCTGTTCAAAAGTGGCACCATTATTTATCATTGGGGCCTGAGTTTATAATCTGTATTGACCATAGGAGTTTGCAACACTTACTTTCACAATCAATACATACCCTTGAGCAGGAGAAATGGTTGTATAAGCTAATGGGCTTCCAGTACAAGATCATTTACAAACCCAGAAAGTCAAATTTAGTCACTGATGCTTTGTCTAGGAGCACCGAACCTATGTTTAATGCCCTTTTGGTCCTTGTACCTACTCTTACTGATCATATTATTCAAGCCCAATTGAGTGATCCAGAAGTTCAAGCTCTTATTGCTTCGATCGTTGCCGATCTGGATGTATCCAGATTATTTGGTGACTAATAATATCTTGTTCTGCAGGGGACGATTGTAGCGTCCCAAGTCATCTCCTTTGTGCGGAGAAGTATTCGAGGAACTGCACTGTTCACCAATTGGAGGTCATTCCAGTTTTCACAAAACTTGGTATCGCATTTCATAGTCCTTCCATTGGCCATTTCTTCTGCGTGAGATACATCGATGGGTTCAGGAATGTTCGGTATGTCAACAAGTCAAATATGTAACTTCCTCCACACAAAGTCTCTTACAACCACTACCTGTTCCAGATCGAGTTCGGGAAGATATCACCATGGACTTCATCACTCATTTACCGTCCTCCCACAGGAAAACTACGATCATGGTGCTAGTGGATCGTTTGAGTAAGTATGCCCATTTCATTGCATTGTCCACTTCCTTTAATGCTCGAAATGTTGCTACTGCTTACATTACTCAAATATTCAAACTTCATGGTTTGCCTAGTAGCATTATTATTGATCGGGATTCAATCTTCCTAAGTTCTGTTTGGCAAGAGTTATTCACTCAGTCCGGTTCTAAGCTCGAGGTGAGTACCGCATATCACCCCTAGACTGACGGACAGACTGAAGTGGTGAATCTCTGTTTGGAGAAATATCTCTGATGTTTTTGTATGGATCATCCTAGTCATTGGTTTAAATAGTTACATTGGGCTGAGTATTGGAATAACAACTCTTATTACTCGTCGGCTGGCATGACTCCTTGTGAGGAGTTATATGGAAGACCTCCTACTGGAATTCCTAACTATGTTCTAGGCGGGGCTCAACATCGCTCGGTGGATCGGATTTTGACTAACAGAGATGATCTTCTTCGGAAACTCAAGTCCAATCCCCTTTGAGCACAACAACAAATGCGGGATCAAGCCAACAAACATCGGGTCGACAAGGAATTCAGAATTGATGAATGGGTTTGGGTCAAACTTCAGCCTTACTGTTAGCAAACTGTTGAACAACGTTCATCATACAAGCTGTCTAGAAGGTTTTTTTGGTCCATTTCGTATTGTGAGTGGAGTTTGGAAGGTTGCTTGTCGTCTTGATTTACCATCTACTTCCTGGATACACCCTGTATTTCATGTTTCAATACTCAAGCCCTTTTACAAAGATCCTTATCAAGTACACGTTGATCCCCTACCTAAGTTTGTTGACAAGAACCCGAACCTTGAGGGCAAGGTTCGTTTTCTGAGGAGCAAGGAATTGATACGGTCCATGCTAATCCCAATCCATTCAAAAAGGCCCAACTTGCGCAGCAAATGGACTCTCATCCTACTCGTGCCCTCATGCCCCCTGTTTGGCTTAAAGATTATGCTTGAAGAGTTCAATCTCTACTTGGCTTCCTTGTTGTTTGTTGCCATGTCTAACATCGTTTCCTTGGTGTTTGCTACCACTAGGAGTTAGTTCCTCAATTTTAGGAATCTTTAATAAGTCATTTTAGCATTTTCCATAAGCTTGGCAATCAAGCATGCATTATCCGCATTTTCCCGTAGTGTTCGGTTAGTAGTGGAGTCAGTTTGTTGTTAGTGGCAAACTATTAGGATGATTAATGTGTCAGTTATTTTCTAGTTTGATTTGTAACTCCCATTTAAGGAGATATCTTGCATTGATTAAATGAAGGAAAAATTGTACCAAGATTTGTCTTGATTATCTTTAGTTTTACTTTGCTTTTGGAGTTAGCCTTTAATCGAAAAAGGTCAGAGATTCGCCAATCAGGCCTACTCCAACAAAGGCTACAACAGTCCAACAATCCAAATGGCTTCAGGCTTAGTCGGAGCAGATAGCTTCAGGCCTAGCAGCCAAATTAGGGTTTTTTTGCTTTAGTTAGGGTTTGTTTTTATTAGGATTATTTTCGTCTTTTCTGTTTCATATAGCCGAACTTGGGTTTTGCGTAGTTAGGGGTTTATTTAAGTAGTCGTTTTTTGTGGAGATGATCAGACTTTGTTTTCTCAATTACTTCTTGATTTCCAAAATAGAGAGAACAAAAATTAGCTTCATTGTTTTCTTCTATTTTCATATTGCCTTGAATTGAAAATTCAGTTGCACTTGGTTCATGAGTGATCATGGGAAACATCCAATCTTCTTTCTCATCAAGTTTTCGAAAACCAACTTGGACGACTCTGTTTTGGACTGAACAGATCATTCACGAGCTACAAGAAATCAAAAATTATCCTGCATCAATTGGTATCAAAGCCTTGATCCGCTTCCTCTAATTTTCACCACCACCATCACCAAAACCCAAAAAATACTTTTCCTACCGAAAAGTCCTATTTCGGAAAAAATTTTCGGAATGGAACGAAACAACAAAGAACCTTCTCTTCGTGATGTTGTTGGCGCACAACAGCAGATGATGGAGGTGCTACAGCCCATGATGGCACGATTAGAAGCCCCATATCGTGTTCCACAACGACAAGAACGTGGAGGTATCGACAGCTATGGGGAAGGATACGTCGACAATGATGGTCTACCGATCTAAAGAGGGTAACAACATCACCACGACTTAGTTCCTCCAGGAGAACACGAACACCAGCCGAAGCATGAGGTAAATCTGAATAGATAGGAGCATGGTTGTCAAACTCACGAGTTGACTTGTAAACTCTCATGAGTTTACTATTTTAGGGGGTATAAAGTGTAAAATCGGAAAAGGAGGTAAAATCGGCCAACTTACAAGTCAACTCGGTGAAATCAATGAGTTTGACCAACTTCAAACCTCCCCCAAATTCCCATCTGAAATTGAAATACCCAATTTAATACCCGTGACCCGACCCGAGTTAAATTTTAATTAACAGAGCTGAAGAGGGATTCGAGGCCATTTTCGTTCAGCTCTATAGTCTCCGACTCTGGTTCTTCTTCTTTCTTCCTTAATCGACCCTCATCTCATCTCCGTCTCTATGACTCTACTGACTGACTATAATGCTGACTCTGGTCATTTCCTTTTAGCTTTGTAACCTGCCGTTGTTCCTTTCGACTCTAGTTCTTCTTTTTTCTTCCTCAATCGGTCCTCATCTCATCTCTGTCTTTGTGATGCCGTTGACTGACTATACTGCTAAGTGCTGACTCTGGCCATTTCTCTTCAGCTCTATACTGCTACTGAGTGCTGATTGCTGCACCTTCTGTAGAGCTGTTGAGTCACCGACTGCCGAGGCCCTCATCTCATCTCATTTTCTGTGCGTTAATTGAGTAATTTATACATGGGTTTTGGTTACATGGGATTACCTAGGACTCTAATTGTCTGGGATTTATTTGTCTCTGTTGCTAACTGTATCATAGTCATGTACAGTGGTTTTGAATTAGAACTTGCTTTTATGTAGATGGTCAGTCTGAAATCATTGATTTACTTTTCTTAATTTGGTCAATAGCTCTGTTTCTTTTGACTTCTGGAAATTTAATGTATAATGTCTGATTTTAAAGATTCATTGAAGTACTTGATGGATAATTGAGCTTTGTGTTATGAAGATGAAGTATGTATGATTTAATGGAAAGGGAGTTTTTGATGTTGTTTCTGAACCTATTGGCAATCATTATAAGCTGGGAGTTTAATTAGTTTTCTTCTGGTTTCATGTTTGTGATGGTGATGGAGCTTGCAAGTGGTTGATTTGGTTTTATAGTCTTCAATTGTTTTCCTTTATTTACAACTTCCATGATCATGGCTTCCATGACTGTATCATAGTAATGTAAAGTCGTTTGAATTAGATCTTTCTTTTATGTAAATGGTTGGTTTGAAATCATTGATTTGGTTTTCCTAATTTGGTCAATAGCTCTGTTTCTTTTGACTTCTAGAAATTTAATGTATAATGTTTGATTTTTACACATATCTTCACTCCTAACTGTATCATAGAAATGAAATAATATTTATACTTATTTAATAACTATATTCATTTTTTAGTTGGGGAATTTATTCAATTCTTAGGTGAACTGTTCATTATTTTGATAACAACCTTGCTTCACAGTTCACAAAAATGCCACCAAAGAGAAAATTCTAGTATGAATTGTGCTAATATTGGGTGGGAAGGTGCTATTGATGTTGATGGAAATGCTAGAAAAGCAAAGTGTAAATATTGCAATAAAGTTTTTAGTGGTGGAATTTTTCGGTTCAAGCATCATTTAGCTGGAACACATAGAGATGTTGAACCATGTTTGTCTGTTTCTGATGAAGTAAAAAAGATGATGTTGTCAATCGTAGCAAAAGCTGAGGAAAATGCTTGAAGGAAAAAAAGGGAAATGTATGGGGTAGGGAATAACTCTAATGATGACACAAATCTTGAAGTAAATCAGGAAGTAGTAGCATCACAAAATCAAATAAGTTAAAGGAGAAGCACTTTAAATGACTTTTGGAAGAGTAGTAGCTCTAGAGTTGGAAGTAGCTGTTAGAGTCAAACTTTGAATCAAATGTTGAAGAATGAATTAAGGGAAGATGCTTGTAAGATTTGCAGGTTTTTCTACATAAGTGGCATTCCCTTTAATTGTGTGAAAAATCCAAAATTCATTAAAATTTTTGATATTATGGCTAGACATGGTCAAAGCTTTAAGCCTCCATCTTACCATGAGATGAGGGTGAACTTCTTAAAGAAAAATTTAGATGATACAGAACGTGCCATTGAGGAGTACAGAATTGAATGCAAAAGAATAGGTTGCTCTATTATATCAGATTCTTGGATAGATAAAAAGAGGAGGTGTATTTGCAATTTCATGGTGAATAATCCTAAAGGCACTGTGTTTTTAACTTCAGTTCATGCATCAGATATTTCTAAAACAAAAGAAAATGCCTTTGAAATGTTAGATAAAGTGGTGAAGATGATGGGAGAAGAGAATATAGTGCAATTAGTGACTGATAATGCTGCAAACTACAAAGTAGCAGGACACATGTTGATGGAGAAAAGAACGAAGTTGTTTTGGACACATTGTGATGCACATTGCATTGACATGATATTAGAAGATTTTGAGAAAAAACTTGCAATTCATCAGACAACCATCAGAAAAGAAAAAAGGTTGACTTCTTTTATTTATTCAAGAACGCTATTCATTAGTATATTGAAGCACTTTACAAATAATAGAGATTTAATTTGGCCTGTTACAACTCGGTTTGCTACTTCTTATTTGACTTTGGGTGTCTTTATGGATTAAAGGGTCCTTTAATGAATATGTTTTCTTTAGCCACTTGGAGATCTAGTAAATTTTCTTCCCTTCGAGAAGGAAAGAAGGTAGCACAATTTATCATGGATTAACAATTTTGGAAGAATGTGGGTGTTTGTCTTAAGGCTGCTATTCCACTTTTGAAAGTCTTGAGATTAGTTGATATGGGTTTCATTTATAAAGAAATGTCTTGAGCAAGAGAAAACATTAAGTGCAACTTTGATCATGTCAAGAAAAGGTAAATATACATAACTAAATACTACATTTATGTTTATCAATTTATATTTGTTTAATATCGGTTTCTAAATGTGTCTTATTTATTCTAATTTCTAGGTATGAGCCAATTTTGAACATTGTTGATGAAAGGTTCGAGCTAAAACTTAGTAAACCATTGCATCTTGCCGCATATTTCTTGAATCCTCGATATCACTATGATCCGGATTCCCATGCTGGTCATCATATCAAGCTCGGGTTTTATGAATGTTTAAGGAGAATGCCTGATAAAGAAGAGAGGACTTGAATATACTTGCAAATGGATGATTTTCATGATGCAAAGGGTTTATTTGGAATTGAGGACGCAACCAAGACAAGAGATAAAAAGGCTCCAGCAAAATGGTGGAGTTCATATGGTGACCCATGCTCCAAGCTACAACACTTTGCAGTTAGAATATTGAGTTTGACTTGTAGTTCTTCTAGATGTGAATACAATTGGAGTGCATTTGATATGGTAAGTTAAGTCATATTATTAAATAACAAGCATTCCTTATTTTATTAGCATTATAGTGTAAGTATATTATATTGAATATGTTCTTAACTTTTATATATTTTTGTAGGTTCATATAAAAAGAAGAAATCGTTTGAGTCACAAAAAAATGAGTGATTTGGTTTATGTGATGTGTAATTTGAGATTGACAAACAAACAAAAACAAAGAAAGAATGATCCTTCATTTGATATTGAAGAGTTTAGTTCAAGTGATGAATGGGTATGTCACGAATATGATGAATCAACTCAAAATTGGTTTGGATTTAGTCCAATGGTTGAGGAAGAACAAGTTCAAGTTGATGACTATTACAAGCACATGCCTGGGATGGAAAATGTAGAGAGTTCAAGTCGCTTGGATCCTAAAGATAATTTGGATATTCAATTTGATGATGATGATAGTGGCAAAGAACAAGCAGCAAGTGATGATGATTTGCAATGGACTTTCTCGAGTCTTGATTTTGATGATTGATGTTTTTTCTTATTTATCTAGTTTTGTATGTTTTCATGAAATTTGATTTTGATTATTGATGTTTTAAACAATGTTAGAAGAATTTTAATTTTATAAAACTTGTTAGTTCATTGTAATTTTATTTGGAATTGTTTATCAATATGAACTTTAGACTTTTTTTGCTATATTATTGGGATATTTATTTTATTGCAATGATATATAAATTACTTAATATA
>JAOXNR010045969.1:0-18786 GCA_028571225.1 Parsonsia alboflavescens | reverse complement strand
TATTTTCCTTGAATTCTAAGTGTTTGATCTATTGTCTTGTGTTCAATGACCATCTTCTTTGAAACTCTTATCTCTTTGAATTTTATATGTTGGAAGATATGAACTATTTGCTTTGAGTTTCTTTAAGTTTGATTTGGTTACCTTGTTGAGTCATTGTTTATTTTTGAAGTTGCATTAAGAACTTGAAGAAGAGCCAGGAGAGGTAAAAGGCATAAGGGCACCTTAGAGCGAGAAAAAGCCATTTCTAAGAGAGATACATGAGTGCTTGTGAGGATATACATATTTTCCCTATTTTTTGTGTCTTTATTTTGTTTTTACTATCATTCCAAGAGGACATGCAAATGCATCTGTTGCCTCCAATATGGGGGAGGACAATGCTTTGTGATATGATGCAACAAGTGACACAAAAGTTGGGATCACTAAGACAAGACATGTTATCAATGAGATAAGATCTTGGTACAAGGATCAACATATTTGAAGAAAGGGTGAGTACTTTTGAAACACCTAGCACTCGAATATTGAGACACCCATTTCAACAAGGAGGTAGGAGGGGTGGGGGGACGACAAATGCAAAGAGGCCAACAAAAGCAAAGGGTACTCCAAGATCAATTTGAGGAAGTTCTCCATGGAGAAGAGGACTTTTGGGGACAACAAGAAGAAGAGCACCAAGAACCAAGAAGAAGGGATGTTAGCTTGGGGATCGATTAAGCTAAGCATTCCACCCTTAAAAGGAGGTCATGATCCGGATGCTTATCTTACTTCGGAAATCAAAGTGGAGCATGTGTTTGATTGCTATGACTATCAGGGCTAAGAAAGTGAAGCTATCCATTGTGGAATTTTCAGATTATGCACTTACTTGATCGGAAGAATAGATGATGACCAAAAGAAGAGCCCGTGAACCACCCATAGCATCATGGATTGAACTCAAAGAAGTTATGAGGCAAAGATTTGTTCCATCCTACTACCATAGAGAACTCTACCAAAAGCTTCAAACTCTACATCAAGGCTCCAAATGAGTAGATGAGGACTACAAGGAGATGGAGGTAGCCACGATGAGGATCAACATTGTGGAGGATGAAGAAGCCACCGTTGCAAGATTTCTTTGAGACTTGAATAGAGAGAGAGTGGATAGAGTGGAGATATGCCAATTTCACCATCTCCAAGATATGGTGAACATAGCTATAGAGATTGAGAAACAATTGAAGTACAAGAGGAGTTCAAGTGGGAAGCCTTATAGCTCACATAACTATGGAAATGCATTAACGAAGCCTACAACTACTTGGCTTAAGAAAAAGGAAGTGGAGCCTAAGTACCCACCAAAGGAGGAAAGATTCAAGCCTAAGTATCAAGAGAACAAGGGGCCACAAGGTAACAAAGAGGAAGGTGAATTTCCACCTTTCAAGGCTAGGGATATTAAATGCCACAAGTGTAAAGGTTTGGGACATTATGCTAACCAATGTCCTAACAAGAGAAACATCATCTTGAACAATAGAGACATGGTGGATTTGGCTAGTGAGGTTGAAGAAGAAGGGGTTGTGGTTGAAGAAAAAGGGCATGGAGATGAATTTAATCCTAATAAAGGTGATTGTCAACACATGTACATGATTAGGAGAGTACTTAGTAAGGATGCTAGTGAAGACGAGGACTTGCAAAAGGAGAATTTATTCCATTGAAGGTGCTTCATACAATTACATTGGTGTAGTGGCATTGTGGATAGTGGAAGTTGTGTGAATATTTCAAGTGCCTACTTGGTGCGGTCGACTCCATCGAGGTCACTGGGTGCCAGGGGAAGACTTCCAAATTTTCTTCGAGGGAATCTACCAACTTCCCTTTAATCTTTTGGGGCATGGGCTCTCCAATTTTGATCCCTTTCTAAGGGAATTTAGGATTAAGGAAGACTTTCTCTCCCTTTCCGGCTGCTTGAATTCTAAAGTGGTCATCCGCTTTAGGGAGGTTAATGCACTCTTCTGGTTTGGGTTCCAGGGAGCTCTCTTCATTACCCTCAGCTAGGTAACACTACGCAGCCCTCTGCCTACCTCCTTCAAGGGTAATCTAACCTCCCCCCCCCCCTGACTTGGATTCTCATCCCGTAGCTAAGCAGGGAGATCTCTACTTTTACGTCCATGACCCTCCTACGACCAAGTATGGCATTGTAAGTCCCAGGGGGCATCTACTACCATCCAATCCATCATCTCGGTGACTTCCTTGCCATCCACTCGGATTGTGGTTGGAACTCTCAGGATTCCATCGACGTAGGTCGTATTGCCGTTGAAACTGGTCAGTGTAGTATCTTATTTCTACAACGAGCTTTTGTCGATTCCCATTTGATCGAAAGCCTTGCAATGGAGGACATTGACTGCACTTTCGGTGTTTACCAGAATTTTCCTCATTAGGAAGTCACCGACCTAGAGTGACACCGTTATGGGCTCTGAATCTCCCCCTCGTGCTGTCTTCGATTTCCTTTATATGGCATTTATCTCACTGACAGGGGCCATTTGATTTTGCAAGGCTGCTAGTGGTGGGTTTGCAAGCCCTGCATTTTTTGCCAGGAATCCTGTAGGTGGTTGATGTAGAGCTGGCTGCTGATCAAGATGGTTCAGATACGGAGCAGGTATCGGTTCAGCAAGTTTCGGCTCCATAATCAGCTCCATGATGTTCAGAACGTTTAAAGAAGAGGACGTGAGCTGTCTGAAACACTGAATTGATGCCCCCGACACGATTCCCGAGGTGATTGAAATGAGCATGGATTGGGCTCAAATCTGACTGGGTGACCCGGAACGGCCCAAAGAACCAAAGTCACTAGTATGTTGGCATGCAAGGCATTTTTTGGTCATCCGGAGTCGTTTCGATGGAGTTTTGGGCAATTATCTATTTTCAGTGGCATTGTCGTTATTTTACAGTTTTAAGTGATAGTTTCGTAATGTACTGTTTTTCTAGGGGTTTTTGCAATTTCTTTACTTTTCGTTTTCGATTAGGGTTAGGTTTTGCTTTGGCTTTAAGTTTTGCTTCAGCTAATTGTTTTTCGACAGTTTTTGATGAATTGAAGTTGCCACTTTTCGGCTTTTCAATTTTCGAGTACTTTGAAAATTGTTTTTTGCTTGATTTTAATTTTCGTCTCCTAACTACTTGCGTTGAAGTTTGATTAGAAGGAAAATTGAATCAGGTTTTTTTTTGTCGTTTCTTGTTTGCAAGTTCCTGAACAAGAACGAATCTTCAGAATCTGTTTCTGACTGCATCAGTTGGTATCAGAGCCCAGATAGGCTCAGAGCCATCCAGATCAGTTCTATGTCAGTTTTCACGCTATGGCAGGAAGCAACCTCGAACAGAACATGGCTGCGTTAATCGAAGCCATGCAATAGGATCAGGAAGAGTCTAGGCGCGAGAGGGAAGAGTTGCGAAGAGAGATGCGGCTAGAGAGGGAGAGCTGTGAACGCCAGATACAGGATTTGACACAGATGGTGCAGCGATTGGCGCCTGGCCGACAACCAGAACAGCCCGAACCTGAAGGTGCTAATGAAGATGTTGAGGACAATTTCGGGAGGCCGCCGCATGAGCAACCTAGGGTTCCACCGAGTGGAATGAGGGGCGGCTACCAACCGCCAAGAGACAACGAATAAGAACCATTCGTTCCTCGTTGGGATCTAGGGTTAAGAGGGAGGTTCTGGAATTTTCATGAGGGTTGTCGCCTGAAGAATTCTTATATTGGATGAGCTCCGTGGATGAACATTTTTCGTTGAAGGAGGTTTCGGCGGAAAAGAAAGTATCTTTGGTGGCGATGAGGTTCAAGGACAGGGCTACCACAGGGTGGCAATCTTTCAGATATCAGAGATACCTAGATGGCCTTCCAGTTTTGGACCATTAGGGGGAGTTCAAGGAGTTTTTGCCCTTCAATTATCGGCAAACTATGTTCCAAAATCTTCAGAGCTTGACACAGGGTTCTCAGAGCATCAAAGAATACACGTTTGAGTTTTACCGAATGGTGGCGAGGAACCAATTACGCGAAACTTAAGAACAGCTCATGGCTCGATATCTCCATGGGCTACGACCTGTTATTCAGGATGCTTTACAGGTCCATAAATTTAACACTATCATGGACGTGCAAACAAAGGCACAGGTTGTGGAGAAGAGTCTAGCGAGGGCCAGCGGCAGAAGTGTTGGATTTAGAAGAGGTTTTCCTCCTCCCCGTGTTTCTCCAGCAAGTAGCTCTTCGACAACACGAGTGGGCAGCTCTTCAGCCCAAAATCAGTTTGGAAGATTTAGCGTACAAGGGTCAGGTAATGCTCCGAATAAGTCTTCCCCAGTAATAATGGTAATGTGAAGTGCCACAAATGTCAGCAACTAGGGCACTGGAGAATGAGTGTCCGAGGATAAGGTCGTAGTTACTGATTCAGGAGGGCACTAAAGAGGAATCTAAAGAATATCTTGGTGACGATGTATTTGAAGAGGAGGATACTTGTTATGTCGCACCTGAAGATACCCGGGGAGATAGCTTGGTTTTGAGGAGGATTTGTTTAGAACCCAAAGCTGATGAAGATTGGAAGTTGAGAAACATCTTCACAACCCGGTGCACAATTAAATGGAATCTTTGCTGTGTAATTATTGATACGGGGAGCTGTGAGAATGTAATCTCACAAGCAGTAGTGCAGAAGCTTCAGTTGAAGATGGAACGTCATCCATTGCCTTACCAGTTGGGGTGGTTAAATAATGATATCGAGGTCAGGGTTTCAGAGTGGTGCCAGGTGGAATTCTCATTTGGACCTTAGTATTCTAGTACCATCTACTGTGATGTCGCCCCGATGGATGGCTCTCATTTGCTACTCAGCAAGCCATGGCAATACAACAATCATGTGACGTATGATGGAGTCATGCACTGTTATACTATCAACCAAAGGCCAAAGAAAGTGGTACTTCAAATCATGCGAGAAGGAATGGTTGATAATAAGAAGACAATTATCTGCCTGCCACGAAAGGAATTCGAAGAAGTGGTAACTGAATTCGAGTTTTGTTTTGCTTTAGTTGCGGCTGACTTGTTGACATCAGACAGCAGCGAGGCCGAGTTGGAGAGTCCAGAACAGGTTCAAGAGTTGTTAACTGAATTTGCAGACTTGTTGCCGGAAGAGTTACCGGCTGGGTTGCCTCCGTTGAGAGACATCCAGCATCAGATAGATCTAATGCCGGGTTCTATCCTTTCGAACAAAGCACATTACTGAATGTCCCCACAGGAACATGAGGAGTTGAAGCGACAAGTTATGGAGTTACTTGATAGAGGATTTATCCGGGAGAGCATAAGTCCCTGTGCGGTGCGTGCTTTGTTGGTACCGAAGAAGGATGGCACATGGAGGATGTGTGTGGACAACTGTGCCATCAATCGTATTACGTTCAAGTATCGGTTTCCGATTCCACGATTAGATGACATGTTGGACCAGCTCAGTGGAGCGACTATCTTTTCAAAGATAGACTTGAAAAGTGGCTACCATCAACTCCGAATCAAACTGGGAGACTAGTGGAAGACAGCTTTCAAGACAAAGGATGAGCTTTTCGAGTGGCTGGTCATGCCTTTCGGTCTCTCAAATGCGCCTAGCACATTCATGAGAGTCATAAATCAGGTACTGCTTCCTTTCCTCAACGATTTTGTGGTAGTTTACTTTGATGATATACTTGTGTATAGTCGGGAGAGGGAAGAACATCTGCAGCACCTACGACTAGTTTTAGGTACCTTATGAAATCAAAGTTTGTTTGCTAATCGGAAGAAATGCAGTTCGTGGTCAACAAGATTGTATTTTTGGGGTATGTGGTTTCAGCAAGTGGAATTCAGCCGGATGATGCTAAGATTCGGATAATCCGTGACTAGCCAGCACCAAAGAATGCAACAGAGGTTCAGTCTTTTCATGGATTAGCAAGTTTCTATCGGCGGTTTATCAGGGATTTCAGTGTGTTGATGGCACCCTTGACTGATCTCTACAATGCCAAGGTGTTTGAATGGACAGAGGCGGCTCAAGAGGCATTTGATGTGATAAAGGAAAAGCTGACAAGTGCCCTAGTACTTGCCCTGCCGAATTTTGATAAGGTATTCGAAGTGGATTGTGGTGCTTTGAAGGTGGGCATAGGAGCGGTTCGGAGCTAGGAGGGATCGAAGTTGAACTATTCAACTTATGATGTCGAGTTCTATGTCGTAGTCCGAGCTCTTCAACATTGGCGGCATTATTTAATACAGCGGGAGTTTGTGTTGTACTCTGACCACCAAGCTTTGAAGGTTCTTCAGGGGCAGCATCGACTTATTGATAGATATGCCAAGTGGGTGTGAGCGCTTCAGGAGTTCACATTGACCTTGAAACACAAGTTAGGCGTCGCGAATGAGGTGGCCGACGCATTGAGTAGACGATGGTCGTTGCTTAACATGATGCGGGTTGTCACCTTGGGATTTGAGAGATTGAAAGAGCTGCTATGGGACGAGGCAGATTTTGGTCCTATTGTGAAGGCAGTAGAGCAGCATGAACGGTTTGACTATGTGCTTCATGATGGCTATCTTTTTCGAGGTAACTGTTTATGTATTCCTGATACATCATTGAGAATATTGATTGTTCAGGAATTGCACTCGCAAGGGCACTTCGGCAAAGACAAGACAGCCGGCTTGATCAAGGAGAAATTTTACTAGTCAGGAATTGACAAGAGTGCCCAGGATTACGTTAAGCGATGTCGAGTTTGTCAAATGTCGAAAGGATGGGGCACTAAAGAGGGTCTTTATACACCTTTACCTATTCCAGTAGAGCCATGGACGGATGTGTCAACGGATTTCGTATTGGGGTTGCCGCGAACACCGAAGGGGTTTGACAACATCAAGGTCATGGTGGATCGGTTCAGCAAGATGGCTATCTTCATTTCTTGCAAGAATTCCATGGATGTGAGCACAATTGCCGACTTGTACTTTGGAGATGTGGTGCGGAGATTTGGGTTGCCAAGGAGTGTCTTGTCTGATCGAGATACGAAATTCATGAGCCACTTTTGGCGAGAGCTTTGGAAGCGCGTGGAGACTACTCTGAAGTTTAGCAGTCCATACCATCCACAGACGGATGGCTAGACGGAAGTGGTGAATCGCACCTTGGGGAACATGTTCAGGGCGTAGGTTAAATCTTTTGAGACTTGGGATTTTGTACTTGCGAAGATTGAGTTTGAATTCAACTGCTCTGTGAACAGGTTTACCAAATTTTCTCCTTTTCAGATTGTTTTGGGGTGAAATCCAAGGGGTCCTCTCGACCTTGCTATTCCTAATCATGGTTCGGCTTGAAGGAAGGTGGAGAATCGTCTGGTTGATCTACAGTCCATTCATGCAACTATCAAAGCAAACTTGGAGGAAGCTTATGCTCAGTACAAGTTGCATGCGGATCATACTAGGGGAGATGTCCAGTTTGAGGTAGGTGATCTGGTTTGGGTCTCTCTGTCCAGAGAACGATATCCTGCTGGTGAATATCATACCCTCAAGGATCGGAAGGCTGGACCATGCCAAATCTTGGAGAAACTTGGCGTCAAAGCTTACCGAGTCAAGTTATCGGGCGAGTTCAGCATCTCTAATGTTTTTAATGTGCAGCATCTCACGGCTTTCCATGGAGATAATCCGAGCTTGAGGACAAGCTCCATTCAGGAGGGGGAGCCCGACGCAGAGCTGGTTGCTGATCAAGGTGGTTTAGATGAGGGGCAGGTGTCAGTTCAGCAAGTTTCAGTTCCACAATCAGCTCCACGAAGTTCAGATCGTTTGAAGAAGAGGACATGAGATGTTTGAAACACCGAATTGATGCCGAGCACGATTCCCGAGGCAACTGAAATGAGCCTGGAATGGGCTCAAATTTGACTGGGTGACCCAGAATGGCCCAACGAACCAAAGTCACAGCTATGATATGCAAGGCATTTTTTGGCCATCCGGGTCGGTTCAATGGAGTTTTGGGCAATTTTCTGTTTTTAGTGGTATTGTCGTAATTTTACAGTTTTAAGTGACAGTTTCATAATTTACCATTTTTCTAGTTGTTTTTTTTGCAATTTCTTTACTTTTCGTTTCCGATTAGGGTTAGGTTTTGTTTTGGCTTTAAGTTTTGTTTCGGTTGATTGTTTTTTGACAGTTTTTGATGAATTAAAGTTGCCGCTTTTCGGCTTTAATTTTCGCCTTCTAACTACTTGCATTGAAGTTTGATTAGAAGGAAAATTGAATCAGATTTTCTTTTTCGTTTGTTGTTTGGCAAGTTTCTGAACAAGAACGAATCTTCAGAATCTGTTTCCGACTGTGTCAGTGGCCTTCTTCTATAAGCCTCTCTATCTCACGTTTGAGGTCAAAGCAATCCTCCGTGAGATGGCCATGATCCTTATGGTTGTGGTAGAACTTTGCCTGGTCTCTCTTGGTTGCAGGACTCTTGAGGGGCCTTGGCGGCTTGAGAAACCCTTTCTTTTCCATTACCATCATGACCTCAGCTCGTGATATCTTAAGTGGCATGAGTATAACGTTTGGGATGGTTTTCCTTCTTTTTCTTGAGATTCCGATCCTTATGGTGGGGAACTTTACTGTCCCGTTTTGTTTTTTGAGGACTCGTTGGATGTCCTCTGTTCTCTCTGTCTATGGCTGAGGTCAATCTCGGGATCTTCTTTTGAACCGCGGTTTCTTCAGCCTTGATCAGCTTTTCTAGGAGTGTTTGCAACTCCTTAAATTCTTTTACCGACTCCTCGGCCAGTCTGAGGGCAACGTAGCCCCCTTCCAACACTTGCTTGAATGCAATGATGTAAATGGCATCATTCTTTTGCTCGATCTCGACTGTATCATCTGTTAAACAACTGTAATAGGTCTGGGTGCTCTCACTGACCTTTTGTTTGATGAGGAAGAGGTCATTGATATCTTTCTCGCACCTTATGCTGCTCTGGTAGTTTTTCAAAAACAGTTCTTTCAACTACGACCAGCTTGAGATGATTGTCTTAGGGATTCCTTTGAACCAGGATTGAGCCTTTTGAGTCAGCGTGGACCTGAAGGCTCTGCATTTGACATGGTCAGGATGTTTGAACATCTCCACATAGGAGACATACTCGTCAATATGTTGCTGTGGCTCCCCGATACCATCATATTTTTTCTCCAACTATGGAGCTTTGAAGCCTGACGGCATCCTGGCTGTTCAGATGCCGTGGACAAACGACGACTGCTCGGTTAGATTCATAGTGTTATGTCGCCCCTAATTTGATGAGGAAGCAACTTTCCTCAATGGGTTGGGGGCTAGCCCTCGAGTGTTTTCACCCGTCATTTCGATCAGGTAACAACAAGGTGGTATCCTTACCCCAAGTGAACTTCGCAGCGAGCTTCCCTGCACTTTAGGGGCTGAATCCTATCCTTGGCTTCTGGAGATGGCAGCTCTATTGAGCCTGTCTCTTAGGTCATACCCCCTTTGATTTTTACAGGTCTCACTCCGGTCGATTACAGGTAAAGTTCTTGCTCCTTGTGACCTTTGTTCTGGTTAACCTGCTCCTCGACCTACGTCATTGCATCCGGGGTCAGTCCTTATCTCTGAAGGCTGAAACCTATCCGGTTGAGTTTGCCTAGTTTGGCTCCTGGGTTGTGGCGCTTCTCTCTGAGAAGGCATCGAAGTACGCTCAATGGAAATGTAGTCTCTTTTGCTTGAGATTCCCTCTAGGGCAACCACCATCCACTCCATTAGATTCGCCGGCATGAATACCCAAGTTCCTCTAGATCTCTTCGCCCTTGGTGGCCTGGAGTTATTGCCATTTGCAATGAGATCTGGGTGTTTGATTGGCTGAAATATCATGGGATGGGCTAGGCCGTGCCGGCGAATGTTAGCCTTGTTGAGTGCTTGGACCCAGGTTACCATCAGTGACGGCCTGTGTTGGTGGTTGCATTTCCGGCACTATCTCTATAGTGCGCAATTGTATTCTAGCTAGCGACCTGCCGCGGTGTGGAGGCTGAGCACATGAAGACTGTGACTGAGCCATCAGGATTGCTGAGCACATGAAGATAGCGATGCAAGGTCAGGTTCTCTGTTATGTTTTCCCACAGACAACACCAGAAGTGATGGGGTCCAAAAGTGATGGGCTGGATCACCCCACAGATTTTGATGGAGCTCCACCATCAGCAGCTTGAGAAGATAAGAAAGAGAGGTCACCGGAGTGGGCTATAGCCCAAGGAAGAGCTTCGATGCCTAAATTAGTATTTTGGGAAAGTTTTCCGATAAGGATTGTTCTCAAGAAAGCAAGAGAGTTTTTTCTGTCACCCCCAAACTGACTGGATATTTTTGTTTATGTAATTAGAAGAATCATTAGTTACCTCTTGGAATTCTGTTCCCCTTTACGACACCGTAGGCAATTAGGATAACAATAGGATTTAATCAAATGTTTCCCTGGGAGAAGAGATCTTGCCATTCAAGTCTCTGTGAGAGCTGCGAGCTCACTAGCCGACCTTCATACCAACTTCTCGACCTCCCCATGGACATTGAGAAACTCGAACATCTCTTCTGGTGAGGTCGCACCGAGTGATCCTTGGTTCCTTGGAGTGACTAGGAGTCGCGCACTAGTGGTCACGGCATGGAAGATTGATGATTTGGACAGGAGCTTGCCAGATCAAAGTCAAGGTCAAGAAAGACCTTTGCCAGAGCTCATTTAGGAGGTCAATGACCTCTAGGCATATTCCCTGGGAGGTCAGTGGTGGCGAGTTGCTTGCCCATGAGTCCTCCTTAACTCTGTGAGTCTAATTTTCAAGTATTGAAGGTATGGGGCCCTCTGGCTCATTTGTTTTGACCTTTTAGTCTGGGTCTTGATCGTTTGGGTTGATTGGTCCGGGCCGTGCCCGTTTCACCCGTCACCAGTATTGTGAGGGCAAAAGAGCTGCCATATATAAGGGCATACACAACGGCCTGTTGTATGAGAATGCCAATTGCAAATGTCTTCTAATCGCCTTAAAAATGCCTGTCGTGCATAATCTTGTATCTAGTAGTGCTTAGCGTAACGTCAGTTTTGCATTTAAATGTTCTGTCTAGCCTTAGCCTGCATTTGTTTCACCATTGCTGCCTTCGTCTTGCCATCTAAACTATGAACATCATTCAAAGGAAGTAGAGTTAAATCTAGATGATGTGATCCCCTTAACAGTCACACAAACAAGAGAACCAAGTCAAATTGTAGTGAAAGGACTGATCAAAGGTTAGGTTTTAGGAGATTAAGTTGACCTCTGTAGATTAAACCACGACAACCAACTTCTTGATTTGTATAGACAACTCTAGACCTCACCCAAAGTGATTGAGTGCCCAAGGTTTAGTGCCTAAGAACCCTAAAGAGGATATTCTATGAACACTGTACAAAAGATCAAGTTTGATCTTGTGTCTTGAAAGTTCCCTAAGGAAAGCTGTTTTTTTCATGTCTAAGTTGAATGCCCTAATGATGTAGGGCCAAAAGCACTAGTAGAAATAAACTGGTTTGAGCTCAGAATTTGCTCAAATCTAGTTGGCTGATTGCAAACTACCCAATCATCAGAAACCCATCGCTTTGCCAAGAACTAAGGCAATTTTGGGCCATCCGAGATCGTTTTGTTGGACTTTTCTTACATTTTAGGGGTATTTCGGTAATTTTGTTGTTCCGTTGTTTCTGGATTATTGTTAGGTTATATTTTACCAATTGTTTTCGTATTAGGGTTGAATTTTTTTTTACTTTTGTGTTGCATTACAGAAAAATACACAGTTTTCGCAAATTCCCATCTCTTTTTCTATTTAGCCTGTTTTTCACAATCTATTTTTGCATCATTTGGTATCGCAGCCACGTCAACGAGACCTACGAGCCCAAAAAAACGAAGAGCTAAGAGGGCGGATCCAAGACTTGGAAAGGCAACTGGAGTAGGCTAGGTTGGGCGTTTAGTCTGAGGCAGAGGAGGAATCAGAGATCGAGACCGATGATGAGGGGGAAGACGTCAATCCATTTGGGGCTTTCAACTTGGCAGACAATCTTCTTTCCAGAAACTCGGTATGAAAATCGAGATTCTCAATTTTGAAGGTAAGGCTCATCTTGATGAATTTATAGATTGGTTACATGGTATTAAAAGAATTTTTGATATTCAAGACCTGACTGAGGAGCAGAAGGTTGATATTGTTGCTTTTAAATTAAGAAAACATAGGTCAATATGGTGGGAACATGTTAAGAAGCAACATGCGAGAGAAAGGAAGTCGAAAATTGCAACTCGGGATAAGTTGAAGATGTTCTTGCGAAAAAAATTTCTGCCTACTCACTACAGGCATGAGGCATTCATTGCCTATCATAGTGTTAAATAGCCTGAGTTCTCTGTAGAACAGTGTATTGAGAAATTTGATCTTCTGCGTATGAGATGTGATGTGGCCGAAGAAGATGAGCAGACATTGGCTAGGTTTTTGGTAGTATTGAGGGTCGAAATTGTAGTAGTTCAGTTGCAACAATACTGGTCATATGAAGATGTTCGCAGACTGGCTTTGAAAGTCGAAGGACAGTGTAAAGAGAGGAACAGTGGTTCAGGGTCTAGGTATCCGAACAGATTTCGGAGCAAACCCAATAGCCAGTCTTCTTTAGCAGCGGCTGCAAGTAAAGGAGAAAAGGGTAAGTCAGTGGCCAAGGAAGGACCGCACAGTGGGACTAGCAAAGGAGTAGTGATGGCTAAGCTCTTTTTTAAATGTCAGGGTATTGGACATTTTGCTATAGACTGTCGAAACAGGTAATTCGTGACACTCAGTGAGGAAGCCCTAAAACTGGTGTTTGATGAATATGAAAAGGAACCTGAAGACGTTCAGAATGAGGAGGGTATTGTGTATGCAAATTCGGGAGATTCACTTGTGATTATGCGAGTTCTAAGTATGCCTGTAGTAGAAGTAAAGTCATGGTTGTGGCATAACATCTTTCATACCTGATGTTCTGCTAAAGGAAAAGTTTGTAACGTGATCATTGATGGCTATAGTTGTGAGAATGTGGTCTCCAAGACGATGATAGTGAAATTGGGTTTAGAAACAATTGAGCACCTGCAGTCCTATAAACTATTATGGTTGAATAAAGGTAAGGAAGTGAAAGACAACAAACGGTGTCTAGTGTAGTTTTCAATTGGCAAGAAATATGCTGACGAGGTCTGGTGTGATGTTGTTCCGATGGACGCTTACCACATTCCATTAGGAAGGCCATGGCAGTAAGATAGGAAGATGAAACATGATGGGTTTCAAAACACATACACCTTCAGCAAGTATAGCGAGAATATCACACTGGATCCTTCGGATTTGAGGAAGGAAGCAACAATGAATCTGCTGTCCAAAGTAGAATTTCATGAGGAAACGAGCAAGGAGACAGAAATTTTTGCATTGGTTGTCCTGAAACAAAATGTAGTCCGGTCCAAGTTTCTTCAGCAAGTTATTCCATTGCTGTAGGAATTCACTGCTGTTGATGCCAGAGGAGATGCCTTCAGGTTTGCCACCTATAAGGGACATCAAGCATTGTATAGACTTTGTGCCTGGTCCTGTTATCCCTAATAAGGCAGCTTATCGCATGAGTCCTAATTAGCATGAGGAGCTAGAGTGGCAGGTGCATGAATTGATGGAAAAGGGAGTAGTTAGGGAAAGTATGAGTCCTTGTGCAATGTCAGCTTTATTAGTGCCAAAGAAAGATGGTTCCTAGCAGATGTGCATTGATAGTCAGGCAGTGAACGAGATAACCATCAGGTATAGGTTTCCAATTCCCCGATTTGATGATTTTATAGAGCAGTTACACGGGGCATCACTCTTTTCAAAGATAAATTTGATGAGTGGATACTACCAGATTCAACCGAGGGACGAATGGAAGACCACGCTTAGGACGCTGGATGGGCTGTAAGAATGGATTGTCATGCCTTTCAAACTGTTAAACGCTCCCAGTACCTTCATGAGATTGATGGATCAGGTGTTTCGTCCATTTATTGGCCAAGTTGTGGTAGTGTATTTCGAAGACATCATGATTTATAGTCTCTCGGTTGAGCAACATTTACAACACCTGAGGGGAGTGTTTGAGGCATGAAGGAAACAGAAGCTGTTTACTAATGCAAAAAAATGTCACTTTTTGACTAATCATGTGACATTTTTGGGTTATGTGTGTTAGGCAGTGGCATTCGGATGGATCTTGCAACGGTGGATGCCATTCTAAATTGGGAGATGTCGAAGACAATGTTTGATTTCCACAGCTTCCACGAGCTAGAATCTTTCTACTGGTGGTTTATTCGGGGTTTTAGCTCCATTATTGCACCTTTGACAGACTATTTGAATGGGAACCGTTTCGTACGGACTGCAAAGGTAGATTCGGCTTTTCAACTGCTGAAACAAGAGGTGATTGAAGCTCTTGTATTGGCTTTACCTGATTTTTCTGAAAGTTTCGAAGTGCATTATGATGCTCAAGGCGTGGATATCGGAGGAGTGTTGAGTTAGCGGGCTGACCTGTAGCTTTCTTCAGTGAAAAGCTAAATGAGGCAAAGCAGAGGTACTTAACGTGTGACAATAAGTTTTATGCGATTGTGAGGTGTTTGGAACATTGGAGACACTATCTTGTGTTCAAGGAGTTCGTACTGTTCTCTGATCATGAGGCCTTGAAATTCATTAATGGACAACACAAACTGAATGCGAGACACGCGGAATGGGTAGAGTTTCTGCAAGCTTTCAATTTTTTCATCTAACACAAGGTAGGTGTATTGAATAGGGTATCAGATGCACTGAGCATTAGACATACCTTGTTTAATACGATGCAAGTCCAAGTATTGGGTTTCGATGCATTTTCTGACCTATGGTGTATGGGAGAGGTGTCAGACAGAGCCGCATCAGTTGTTTATGATTCAGGACAGATTTTTGTTAAGGGGGAATTGGTTGTGTGTCCCTGATTGTTCGTTGAAGGTGGCAATTGTTGATTAGCATCGTGCTGGAGGTTTAGTAGGGCATTTTAGGATTGACTAAACGTTGGCCTTGGTACGTGAACATTTTTATTGGCCACGGATGGAGCGTGACGTGATTCGTTGTGTTCAGCGTTGTAAAAGTAGCAATGCTGGTTTGTTTCTGCCTTTACCCATGCCAGTGGCACCTTGGGAGGATATCAACGTGGACTTTGTTTTAGGGCTGCTGAGGACACAGAGGAATAAGGATTCGGTCATGGTAGTGGTTGAGAGATTTTTGAAGAGGCACAATTTGTTCCGTGCAACAAAACATTTGATGCTTCACAGGTGGCTAGGCTGTTTTTACAAGAGATTGTCAAACTGCATGGAGTTCCTAAGTCGATCACGTCTGACAAGGATGTGAAATTTGTCAGTCACTTTTGGCATACTCTCTGGCGATAGTTGGGGACCAAGCTACAGTTTAGTTCTTCTCACCATCCTCCGACAGATGGGCAGATGGAAGTGGTGAACAGAAGCTTGGGCAATTTGTTGCGCAATTTGTTTGGTGATAGTCGATGGCAGTTGGATTTAGTGCGTTGGATTTAGTGCTACCTCAAGTTAAGTTTGCGTATAATAGGTTAGTGAATCGGACGATAGGGAGAAGTCCTTTCAAGATTGTCTATAGGCGCAATCAAGCTACCCCCCTGGACCTTACTCCATTACCGGTTTACAGTTAGTTCAGTTCGGACGCAGAGGAATGTGCTAGACATATCAAGGAGCTGCATTCTCAGGTTCATGCTCGAATGAACCAGTAGAATTTACAGTATAAGCAGTAGATTGATAAGCATCGGAAGAAGGTTGTGTTAAAAAAAGGTGATCTGGTTTGGGTTCAGCTTAAAAGGAAAGGTTTCCGGCAAGCAGATTTGGGAAGTTGCAGCCTCCCGTAGATGGGCCATTCAAGGTGCTTGAACGAATAAACGACAATGCCTACAAGATTGACTTGTCGGGCAGGTACAACATGTCAGGTACTTTTAATGTTGTTGATTTGTTACCTTACCACTCAGAAGAAGATGTTGATTCGGCAAATGATGCAATTGACGCAGTTGATGAGCACAAGTCCTATTTAAAGATGAATCTTTTCCTACCTGAGGAGGATGTTGCAAGGCCAAAAGCACTAGTAGAAATCAAGTGGCCCGAACTTGAAATGGGCTCAAATTTGGCTGGGTGATTGGAAATGGCCCAATCAAAACCCACTGCTTTGCCATGGATTGAGGCAGTTTTGGGCCATTCGGGATCATTTTGTTGGACTTTTGGGCTTTTTTAATATTTAGGGGTATTTCTATAATTTTGTTGTTTTCGGATTAGGGTTAAGTTTTTTTAATTAATTTTCTACTTTTATGTCTCATTTCAAAAAAAAAGTTGTTTGAATTAATCTTTTCTTCTGTTTAACCCGTGTTTCGCCATCTGTTTTTACATCACCTAATTTCTAAAACATGGAGGGTATTTATACTACTAAAACCCTAAACTAACTTAACCAATTGTTTAAGTGAAAAGGCTACACAGTTACAAGAAAGAAAACGTTGAAAAAGGGAGGAAACACCACGTTTTTGGCATGCTGTAGGATTTACCGAAGTCGGTGGTCTCGTCGGTGAGACCGTCGGTTCTTCTCTAGAAATGCTACAAAATCATCACCGTTGGTCTCATCGGTGGTCCCTCCTGTACATCTCTAGAATTGCTCAATCTATCTTTGCCTTGTCCGCCGCCAATTGCAGCATCCGTGACAGCACAGGTTCTTCTGTACCAGCCATTTTCATGGTAGTTTCTGGTTCTTCTTCTTTCCTTCCTTCCCAAGTCATTTGTGCTTGTTCTCCCTTGATCCTTAGGTCATAATCCCCTCTAGAATGCTTCCTTGTGTCCTCCTGAAAGCCTTTAATTGAGTATGTATTCCACAGCTTCAAATCTTCTTGTTCTTCTTCAAGTTTGTTACTCGCAAACATGGATTCGAAGTCGAATTGTTCTTCCTTGTTTTGGACAAATACCATCAAAGCCTTCTTCATCCTAAATGCCCTCATCCTCGTGATTGGTCCTGATGGCATTGATGGGGCTTGGTCTCCATCACTAGCGGTGTTAAAGGATTAAAACCATAAACCAATTCAAATGGAGACAAATGAATAGAAGAATACACATATCTATTATAATCAAATTCAATAAAAGGCAAACATTCTTCACAAGATTTCATATTCTTAATGATTATGGCTCGCAACAAAGTTCCTAATGTTCAATTCATAACCTTCATTTGACTATCTGTTTGTGGGTGACAAGTGATGGAAAACAACAATTTCATGCCCAACAATCCCCAAAGAACCTTTCAAAAATAACTTAAGAATTTGGTATTCTTATCACTAACAATATTTCTAGGTACTTGACGCAGAACTGGTTGCTGATCAAGGTAATTCAGATGCGGTGCAAGTTTCGGTTCCTCGAACAGCTCCATGACGTTCAAAACGTTTGGAGAAGAAGACGTGAGCTGTTTGAAACACCAAATTGATGTTGGGCACGATTCTCGAGGTGATTGAAATGAGTTCGGATCGGGCTCAACTCTGATTGGGTGACCCGGAACGGCACAACAAACCAAAGCTATAGCTTTGCTGTGATGCAAGGCTTTTTTCGGCCATCCAGAGTCTTTTCAATGGAGTTTTGAGCAGTTTTCTGTTTTCAATGGCATTGTAGTAATTTTACAGTTTTTAGAGATATTTTAGTAGTTTACTATTTTTCTAGGGGTTTTTTTTGCAATTTCTTTCCTTTTCGTTTTCAATTAGGGTTAGGCTTTGTTTTTGGCTTTAAGAATGGTTTCGACTTGTTGTTTTTTCGACAGTTTTGATGAATTAAAGTTTGCCTCTTTTTGGCTTTGCGATTTTCGACTACTTCGAAAATTTGTTTTCGCTTGATTTTAATTTTCGTCTTCTAACTACTTGCGTTGAAGTTTGATAAGAAGGAAAATTGGATCAGGTTCTTTTTTTTCATTTCTTGTTTTGGATGTTTTTGAACAAAAACAAATCTTCAGATTCTGTTTCTAACTACGTCAGTACTCCAGGCAATCTCACCATTCTTTAAAGAACAAGTTTACAATATTATGAGCATCATCAACTTTGGTAGAAGCAATAAAGTGTGTTATCTTAGAAAATCTATCAACAACCACAAGAATGGAATCCTTACCAGTCCTAGACCTAGGTAAACCAAGCACAAAAATCCATAGAAACATGTTCCCAAGATGCATAGGAATATGCAATTGCATATAAAGAAATGATGGTTTTATGGGAGACTTAGCCTTTCTACAAACAATGTAAGTTTCACACACTTAAATAACATCCTTTTTCATGTAAGGTCAATGAAAATGCTCTTGAAGAGTATCGAATGCTTTGGAAATGCCAAAATGCCCCCGTCAGGCCACCCCCATGACTTTCAATTACAAGCAATTTGCTCAAAGAATACTGAGGCACGCACAATTTATCTTCCCTAAAACAAAAACCATCATGTAAATAATGCTTAACATAAGCTCCACTCATAGAAACAATAAATATATCCTCAAAACCATCATTATCACCATATATGTCCTTGATAAACTCAAATTCCAAGTTACATTGCTTCAAGAGTAGTAAGGTATACCTCCTTCAGAGTGTATCCGATACAACATTCTCTTTACCTTGTTTGCATTTGATAACGTAGGTGAAGGGGGAAAGGGATCCCGAATCCACTAGGAAACAAATCCGGAGTCCCAGGATTTTTTTTAAAAAATTTTCTCTCACATTGGAAGTTCAAGAACGATACCTGGTTTTGAAGATTCGTGGAGATCTTGTCCTGCAGAATGGATCTGGACGTCTTGATCTACTATGCAAAAGATCTTCTAATCTATTCCCTATCTG
>JAOXNR010045958.1:0-18787 GCA_028571225.1 Parsonsia alboflavescens | reverse complement strand
TGCATATTTGACAAATTAATCATTGCATAGTAAAATGAGGTCATTCTTTTAAAATTTTTACAAAGTTAAATTAACATATAAGACTTGTTCAAATGGTCAGTCGTTTCACTTATGATTGAAAAATTACCTATTTTTGAATGAATGGTTAAAAAGTTTAAAAAACACACGAAAAGACATATCTAATATTCATTGGAATAGAATTATTAATGTTAAGATATCCTAAAAAGAAATGGAAAAAATAAGAACGGTTTTTCCCATGAATTTAGATTTTATATGAAATAATAATATTTAATTCATTGAATAAAAATTATTATTGTCAATCTCCTTTTCTGTAAAACTTAATTCAGAATGATCTTTCAAATTCTGATTTGAAACTTTTTTGTTATTTCTCGGACAGTTTGGTAGATTTCTATGACAATAATAAGGCTCTTTTTTACTTTTCTTTTGATGGGAAAGCTAATTTATGGAACAAAGTTATTTGGGCATCATTTTCTTCAGTTATCTTTTTCTACAGAACTTGTTCCCTGAGTGATAATGACTTGAAAAGACAAAAGCAAGCGATTCATTACCAGGACTTTGAATTTGAAGCAACTGTTCATTCTCTTCATATCTTCCAGTAACCTTATTGTTAATTTAAGAGAAGTCAGGATTCCGTCTTAACATTTTTATTCCTAGTATTTTCTTAGATAACTTCATCAGAAGCAACAAGGGCATCAATCTTGGTCTTGAAGTGGGCTTCATTATCTTCAAGACGATCTTTGATTGAGTCATCTTTCTAGAGGATTAAGGTTAGAACCCCTAGGAGCTTGAAACTCGTATCCACCCTCCAGGGATGCTCAGGATTCCTCCAAGTTGGTCTATCTCCAAGTTACAATTCAAAGCTTCTGTTCATTACAATAATAAACTAAATTTCATAAATAAGCCAAAAGAAAAGGTAGCATTTCTATTATAATCATATCATTGAATACATAGTTCTAGAGATATAAGGACATCTGAGAGTTCGTGGGGGTGATGGATGGTAAAATCAGATAACAAAAAGACATGTTTCATCTAGTTCCATGTTCTTAAAGTTAAAACATCAGTGAACACAAGATGAGCAAAGTAAGACAAAGTTGATCAATTCTATACATACTTCCTATTCAAGTTTGATAATGTTCAAGATTTAGGCCATAGCAATTTTCACCAAGGCACTTACAATTGAATTAATCATAGGTAAAAGAATCAACATTCCAAAGACAGACAACGCTGAAAATGATATTGCTTCTCAAAGCGGTTTCACTGGTCCCTTCCCTCACTCCTATATTTGATGGTTATTCGGCTTTCCTTGGAATCTGTAATACCTGGACATACTAAATACCCCTGCTTCTCCCATCCCAAACTGAGAAGAACGAAGTAAAAACAGACAATAAGACTGAGTTTCTCAAAGTCAGCTATTTCAAGGTCTCAAGAAATTTTCAGTTATGCAGAAAAGAAACCAGAAAACAGTCTTTTTCTATCTCCAATACGTTGTATGAGGTTTTAGACAACAAACTCAGATCCACATAATGTAATTCACTTCTTGTAATACAGAAGAGCAGTGCAAACGAGTTGAGATAAAATCAAGTCTTAAGTTGAATGTCAAGTAGAACTAGTACTATTTTCCAGGTTTTAATATATAATAAATATTTTTATAGAAATTTAAATCAATATTTTTATATAAATTTAATATCTAATAAATTTTTTTATATAAAAATGGGAAAGGTATTACAATCAATACACTGTCTAAAAGAATGGTATCCTGCGGGAAAAGACGGAGGCTATCGGTTTTTTAGTAGGGATGTTAACGGTGGTGACTGTAACGATGCCGGTGGAGGAGAAGGGCTGCAATAGCAACAACAACAGCAGCAGAAACAATGACAGTTAAAGGTTTATGAAAAATTGGTTTGGCAGAAGAGGTAGAGGAAGGGGAAGAATGAGAGAGGAAATATTAGACAGAAAAGTAGCAATAGTGGAAGCAGGAGGCTGCGGAGGTGGTGGAGGAGCTCCATAAAACGGAAAAAAATGGGTTCTGCATCAGTGGCGTAGAAGGCGGAAACAGAGTAGAAGAAAAAGGGTTTTGGGGCTGTGATTTTGGAATTGAGGAAAAGGAAGACCAGTTTCACTAGTTGAAGGAATGTGATGCAAGAACAATATCCAAAAAACGGCTTAATAGAAAGAGAATCGGAAATTTATGAAAACTTTCTAGTTTTTGGGAAAACGATCAAAGTCGAAATTTATCAGTAATCAAAAGCTGTTTGAAACTAGAATAAAAACGTAATTAAATGGTCTAACTCTAACCCTAACCCTAATCGGAAATTAAAAATAATAAAATTACAAAAATACCCCTAAAAATAGTAAAATTATGAAAATATCCCTAAAAACATAAAAAGGATCAAAAGCCCATCAAGATGATCTCGGATGACCGAAAAAGGGCTTACATCATGGCAAAGTGATGACTATTGCTCGTTGGATCGTTTCGAGTCATCCAGTCAAATTTAAGCCTATTCCGAACTCGTATCAGTGCCTCAGGAATAGTGCCCTGGCATTAGAATGGCTTAAGGAAATGGAGGAAATTCCTGAGAAACAGTCTGATCAAGTGGAAGCACCGGCTGGTGCAGGATATGGCGGTGGTAATGGTAGTTCTTGGTGGTGATGACAAATTGATGGAGTGGTGTCAATAAAGCAAAAATCACCATAAAAACAAACAAAAACTGAACCATTTTTTCCACAAAAAAAAAAAAAAAAAAAAATCTTTTAGTTAGTCCTTTGCTCAAAAAAACCTTGTTTACTTTTTCTTGATTCAATTAGTTTCAATAGCTGAGACAGAGAAGGAAAGAGACAAAGCTTGGTTCTTTTAGTTTCAAAAAGTTGGCAAAGATTGATTGCATTTCTTTGGTAGTACAGTTTTAGCCTTGGCAGAAAGAAAGAAAGGGGAGAGTTGTTAATGGTGATGAACTATGGTTAGAGAAGAAGATAAATGCTCTTACTGTGTGCTCTATGAAAGAGAGAAAGTAGTGACAGAAGTGGGATTGGGAAGGGCAGTAGGGTAGGGTTGTGTGGCCTGAAATTGCTCTGGTGAACAGTATATTAATGATAATGCCCTTCTCATTTTTGTCAGTTTCACCGTTGACTTTAAAATTCGCTGTTTTTTTTTAAGAATCTAGTCAAAAAGACCAAAACATTCAACCCTAAATTATTTAGGGATGATAAAGGCCAAAAAAACCTTTAAGGACCAAAACTTTCAAAGGTGAAAGTTTGAGAATTAAATTGTACAATAACACTTTGTTTCCTTCTCTAGCTTTTTCAAAAAAAAAATCAGCACAAAAGATCTTCACACACCGAGGAAAAAGAAGAAGAAATAAGACATTCTACTTTACTAACAGAAGCCCACAATAATGGAGACTCAATATTGCAGTAGAAATTTACTGTTATTGGACATTATTTCAGAATCTTTCTATATAAACACTCAATTCCAGAGCCAGGCATCTTACCAATCTACTGCTATTCTCCCTTTTCTTTATATATTTATCTTTCTGCTCTCATGGATAGAATTCTAGGAAAATTATCCTCCGGTAAATTTCAGTCAACAACAGCCAGTGGTAGTAGTAGTCCTTCTCCTTCAAGTATAGAACAAAGGTTGCATAACTGGACTCCTCCAAAGGTAGATATCTCAAAAGTCTATTCCAAAAGTCTTTCAGATAATTTTACCAAAAAATTCTCAATCAAAACCTTGGAGAATTCCATTACCTTGGCAAGCCCAAATGAAACTTTCTATTTACTTGAAACCGAGTCCATATTCAAACAATTTAGGACACAGAAATATTTGCACTTAGGCATGGTTCAGGTTGCCGTTAAGCCGTTACATGGTCTGGGCTTTGATTCTCCAATTCTACTCTGCCTACGGGACACAAGGTTTTTGAAATTCCAGAGATCTCTACTTGCAGTGGTGGAGTCTAATTTAAAGAATGGCCCAGTTTATTTCAATTATTATCCTAATTTCCCTGTTTCTTTTGAGGATCCCCATTTACATAGAGTTCTTACTCTGGAAGTTCAGTCTAAAAATACAGAGTTTTTGGATAGCTCAAACTCTTTGGTCTTGAGTTATAGGGTGTATTGTAAAGTTATGGTGGACCTTTGGAGTAGTGACAAGGCATTGAGATCGTCTCCCGGCGGAGAGACCCATTTCTATGAAGCAAAATTTCAAGAATCAAGTGAGTTTATTCCGAGAAGAAGTGTATGGGATCAAGTCACGAGCTCTTCCAACTGGAAATTTCCGCCTGAGAAGGAAGAGGAAGAAAAAGCTGACACAAGTGCCACGAGTGATCACTTTGTCTTTAAGCTAGAAGATGGACGGGTAGTGACTATTAAATCGTTAAGGGGGCAGCCTTCTACGAGTTCTTCGTGATACCCCCTCTCTCTCTAGCTACCATTAACTGCTATTTCTTGTATATATTTTTCTATGTACATAAGAAATTAATGCTATTCAATAGTATTCATATTTCTCTAATCTTGAATTGGTCTTTCAATTATTCTAAAATGTTATGTATTTTGATTTGAGACCTTTATAGATAATAAATAAATAAAGGTTTAGGACCATTGTCGGGAGTTTTTATTTTTATCCAAATTGAGAACAATTATTTTTTATTTATTCAAATTCTCATAACATTTTACATGTTATTCATATTTAAAACTAATTTTTCATTTTATATTCATTTTGATTTTTCCTTTAAAAAAAACATAACATCATATATTTATTATCTTACCCCTTTGGATTCAACACACACATCTATTGAACCTAGCAACTTATAAAAATGAATTGAAGAAACCACAAATAACATCATTCATTTGATCAGAAGTTTCGAACTATATTTAAGAAAATTGCTCAAAGAACCATTTCTTTGTCGGAGAGAAAGGAAAAAACTAGTTTTTGTTTGTGTTCGGTCGTTAAGTTGGTGATTTTTGTTTTTCAAAATTAAGAAGACAAAGGTAGAGGGTGTTTGGAGGTACATTGTTCGATTTGTTTCCTTTTTTTTTTTTCTTTGATGTTTGGAAGCCTGGGTTTGTTCGTTTTGTGTTGCTTTTTTGGTGCAGATTTGGGTAGTAGCAAAAGGGAGGAAGGAAGGAAGATGGGATTGCAGAGATTTTGGTCCACGTGACGGATTTTTGTGCCCTGTGATATTGATTTCAAGACTTGAGATTTGGTTTCAGTTTTAGAAGGGGGTTACAATCTTGAGAATGGGGTTTCGGTCCTTGATGGGGGGGGGGGTTTTGGTCTTGAGAAGCGGGTTTCAGTCTCCCGAGAAGGGGTTTGTTAGTCTCTTGAGAAGTGGATTTCGGTCTTGAGTAAGAGGGTTTCGGTCTCCTAAGAAAGGGGGTTTGGGTCTTAAGTAGGGAATTTTGAGACTCTAGAAGGGGGATTTCGAGACTTGAGAGGGTAATTTCGTACCTTGGGAGTGGGATTTTGGACCTTGAGAGGGGATTTCGATCCTTCCCATCTTTTTAATTATTTTTTTCATTATTCAATGGTCATTTTTTTAATAGGTTTTTTGTATTGTTTGTAGAAATGGATTACATTAGGATTGCTATTCACGATGATTCTCTAAGTGGAAGGGTGCATCCGCTAGTCGTACCATCTGAAGTGAACTATAAAGATTTTAGGAGAACTATAGAAAACTGCATGAAGGTTGACTTAAACCAATTTGACATACAAATTTCAATTGCTTCTAAATTTTCTAATGGAAGTATTAAATTAATAGACATTGAAAACATATATGGCATCATGTATTTGAAGGGGAAGCCGATCCTAAAGTTATGGTCATAAACAAGATTCAAAGAACTTATGAGGATAGCTTCGGTGATGATATTGGCGGTAATTGTCCTTCCAGTCCAAATGATCATGCAAAGGATGAATTCATTGATGCAAATGATAAAGCAGGACATCTGGATATATTTGCACATATGATGATTATGAATATGATGAAGAACATATTCACAGCATTGAGAATGATGATGATGACGACTTTGACAATGGGATAAGACAGTTGATTCCATTTGAACAATTTATACCGAACCCTTCTACTCAGTTTACAAACATGGTCTGGAATGATGACGAAGAGATGCATTTTTCGGAAGACGATCCTATTCCACCACTGGATTCGATAGGAAAGGATGCAGTCTTTAACAATAAGGATGAATTGGTAGTAGCAGTAGGCCAATATTCACTCGATAACCTATTTCCATATCATGTGGTATGTTCGGATATGAGAAGATTTGAGGCACAATGTAGGAACAAAAAAAACTTTACTTTCATGATACTTGCATATTGTAGAGGTGGATGCCATATTTGGGTTATTCACAAGTTTGTCATGACTCACACTTGTATCCAAATTATATAGCAAAGCCAAAACAAGAGTGTAAGTGCAGCAACGATTGGTGGTATATAGGCTGGTAAAATCATGGGTGCGAATCACACCCCCAAGAATGTGATTCAAGACATGCGGGAGAATTATGATCTGAAGCTCGGATACACCAAGGCTTGACGATCTTTACAGCATGCAAAAGACATAACTTATGGAATTTTAGAAAACTTATATAGACAACTACTGTCATACATTCACATGCTGGAATGTGTAATGTTGGGGACGGTAACCAGTATACATATGCGAGATGAGCATTTTATGAGGTCATTCTGTGCACTTGGTCCTTCGATTGAGGGTTTCAAGTATTTGAGGTCCGTAATTATCATAGAAGCAACACACTTGAAAGGTGTGTGTGAGAGAAAAATTTATGCAGCTATTTGTGCGGATGGAAACGGGCAAACTTTTCCCCTTACTTTTGAGTTTGGCGAGAAGGAGGGCATTGATTCATAGGAGTGGTTCTTGAGAAAATTCTGGACTGCATATGGATTGCAGGATGATTTGGTTATTGTATCTGAATGACATAAAGGCATATTACATGCAGTGAGAACAGTGCATCCCGAGGTTCCACATGCTTTTTGCTTTCGACATTTGAAGAAAAACTTAAAGACAAAGAGCAAAAAATCCTCGGGCTACAACCATTTCTTAAAATGCTGCATATGCCTATGAAAAGCGGACATTTGACTTCTACTTTGGAGACATTCAACATATGCACCCCGTAATTCATCGTTGGTTGGATGTCGAGGTAGGATGCTCGAGTTAGTCATGCCCATATTGTCCAAACAATCACTACAACCAAATGATGAGTAATATCGTGGAGTCCTTCAACCAAGAGATCAAGAAAGCTAAGAAGTTGCCCATTACATTTGCACATGAGTTTTTAATGAGTTTGTGTCAAGCTTGATTCAATGAAAGTAGAGAAGCAGCAACTATAATGTTAGATATTTTCACCAAATATGCTGTAGAAAGAATTGAGAAAGAAGCTGTGAAGGTTGACCTAGAAAGGCTGCGAACTATATCCATCCGGGACAAAAAGGAATACATCTTAGGAAATCCACCAAAGGAAGCAAATGTTATGGTGGATACCGTCCAAAAGACCTGTGGATGTTAGAGATAAGAAGTGGAATAGAATCTTGCAAACATGCCATTGCTATTACCATTTAAAATTTTTTATCTATTTCGTGACATACCTAGTCAATTTCGTGACTCATTGATGACATTTTGTGACTTGAAGATAAAATTTTTTTAAAAAAAAATTTGCCCATTTCGTGACATGGATAGTGCATTTTGAGACTTACTAGTAAATTTCGAGACATACTTCAACCTCGAAATTGACTGTTTTTTTTGTTTTTTTTTATAATTCTCTAAGCATGTAATTAAATATTTTTATAACTCATTTATCTTAATTCTTTTTTATAGTTAAATTGGGCCTCACTATTACACTCTACGTTGTGGTGATTCATTTGACACTGAAAGATTGAGGATGACATAAGCACCCTTGATACAGCCTATGCCCCTGTGTTCGTCTTTGAATTCAATTGCAGGTAGGGATGAAATGTGGTCAATCCTCCTATTGGCAGAAGGTCTGTTGGAAGACTACAAGAGGCCCGCTTCCTCTCTCAAAACGAACAATACCATCGAAGGAAAATTGCAAAATATGCAAGAGAAAAAGACATAATAGTCTCACTTGTCCCAATGCTCACGACATGGTAGCCCCATATCTCGAGAAAAATGATCCAGCACTGAATGACTTAAATCATGAAGTTCTCATGTCTAATCCAATATCCACACAACAATCTTGAGTTTCTGGAGAGAGGCACAGGGTAGGAAATGACGAGTCAAAATTTGTTAATGTTGATGTGAATGTCTTTGATGAGGGTGAGGATTTTTATGAGGGTAATATTAATGTTGACGCGATTCATGGCATGTAAATGTTATTTTAACAAACAGTGAATTTGTCATTTAATTTAAATTACATGTTTGTCATTGAATCTTCTTCTTTAGCCACAATTGTCTAACTTGTTCGAATATAGTGAATACAAAAGCCACATCCAACACCATTTGGAACAAAATCTTACAGAATAACAATTATGATCCCAACAAAAGCGTTTCAAATTTTGAAGAGAACCAATAATAGCATCATGCATCTTTACTTCATATCTTAATCCCGAAGGCATACTGCATCAGCCCACATAGAGCCAAAACCATCCCACAAAAGCAGTCTTTCGCTACAATGAAAAGCAAAATAGGCAGCTTTATAGGCCTTCCCTGCTTTATTCCATGAAGTACATGTTAATTGGAAGTTTTTCACATCAACAATCCGAAGCTTCGAAACAATCAACTCCAGCAATTCAGTGGGAAGATTGGCCCAATATCTTTCAACTCCATTTTCATCCATATTTCTTCTTTTTCTTCTGTAGTCATGAAATTGGGAAAATAAATTATAACAAACAAAACAGGAAAAAAAAAAAGTGCAAACCAATTTCAAGACTTTGATTGGTTATTTCGAGACAACAACAATCAATTTCGAAACACAAACAAAAAAATTTTGAGATTTACATAAATCTTTTCGGAACATAGATTTTGATTCTTAATCCACCATTTTCAACCGAAGCATTCAATCTCAAATATGCACAACACAACACAGTTTAATCCATGCTTTCAACAACTACAAAATCAAAGTTAAACAACACATGCATTCGATACTTTTCAAACTGTAAAATTGTAAAACTATGCATTTCGGTACAAACATACAACACAATGTAAAAACATGCCTCGACACATTTCATTCTAGCACATTCAATACACAATCAAAGTTCAAGTATAAAGAAAACCCACCCGAAAATGTAGTAAAGACGACGACATGGGTGATGGCTTGAAGTGGAGTTCGGACCGACCTGATCGTCGATGATATGCACACTTGGAAGGTTAGCTTCGGTGAAGAAGAAGGGGTCTCAGTGAAGAATAAGAAGAAGTAACAGGGAAGGAAAATGGTGAAAATGGAATTTAGATTTCTTTACACGGGTTTCAAGAATGTAAAGGGGAAAGGTTTCGGTCTTCAATGAATGTATCGGTTTGCATTAGACATTTTAGTCTTCAAAAATTGGGTTTTGGTCTTTAATGGGGTTTCGGCCTTCATTGATTGTTTTGGTCTTCACAGGACATTTGGATCTACAATGAGAAGGGTTTCGGTCTTTAATGCACCTTTCGGTCTTCGAGTAGAGTTTGGGTCTGCAGTGGTTGTTTTGGGCACCCATCCAATCTTCACATGAGGTTTCAGCACTGATTATTTTGGTCTTCACCTGGGTTTTGGTCTAGTTTTCGGAATAGCACCTTTCTAGATTAATTTTTTGATGGCTCCTTTTAAAGTTAATTTTGTAAAGGTTTTTTGAAAATTTTTTAATGGAATCCTTTTTAGTTATTTTTTAAAGCTTTTTTCCAAGCTAATCTTTTTTTGGAAACTTAGGCAATTAATTTTGTATGGAATTTAACATTTAGAAGAATTAAATGTTATAGAATTGACATACAATAGAAATCAAAAATACCATATATAATTTACATATTTACATAATATATATTTATCCTCAATGTATTATTTACAATAAAAAGAAATCATCGAGAATGTAGGGGTTCACCACGGGAGCAGGAACCCTCCTCTCCCCCCCCCCCCCATTCGCGCTCTCCTCCATATCAAGAGGAATCTCTCCCTACACCTCCACCACTCGAGTTGTCCTTGCCGCTTTCATTCTCACCTTCTTCTTTGGCCTTGGAAACTCCATATGATGAGCCGGGTGGGTGAAAGATAATCATACACCTGCAATCGGGGCCTTGACCCGAAATGTACTACCAAGCTCCTAATAGAATGTCAAAATCAATAGTTTATAAGAATGAATAGTAATTTAAAAGAATTACTCATACTAAATAAATGACTAAAATAAAAAATGAAAAAGAATTACTAACTATAAAATTACCTCTGAAGGGTAGTAGGATCGCTAACTATTGGAACCAGTGAATTTACTCGATCCTCTCCCCAACCAATAAATGCATCAATCTATTAATTTGTTTTTAAAAAAAATCGATATGAATAAAATTAAAAACTAAAAAAATACAGTACCCACAATGAATAAGAATTTACGACCTAAAATGTATCTAAATGGTGTCGTCAGGGATTATAGGAGATGCTGGAAGAGGGGTGGCTATCGACCGGACTAAAATGTCAATGGAGTGCGTAACCCCCTCTAGCAAGTAATTACAATCATGTTCTATAGCATCAACTAATCTATTGTAATAACATAAAATCTCGTGAGATACATACCATTCTCCGATTCGTATCAGATCTCGTATAACTGATCGAAAGATCTCGACCAATCCTCTCCTCAGCCAAATCTCCATCAGGACATGGGATCTAAAATAAAATAAAAGTAACGTAATTATAATCTTCATATTTAGCATTATACAACATTAACATAAAATTTGAAAATTGTAATTAGTCTAACCTTATCGATCGGCGGAACCGGCGATCCCTGTCCGCACGCCTCGCAAAATTAGTTGTTCAGATAATTACCCCTGCATGTTAATGCAATATGATGGAGGGGGCGAAGTCGGCCCAGTACCATTGCTGCCGCTTTGCCTAATCCAGCTCGATGTACGGAGAGCTTGCACGCGTATGTAATTAGCAATTTAATTTAGTGATTTTATCTAATTTAAAAATGAAAGTGAACATTGATAAGAAATTCACTTACCACATCAAGCATCTTGACTCAGTCAGCTGAGAAGCCAAGTTGAGGCCGTTGAAGGCCAAGGCACCTCAAGCGTTGTGGATCTACGTGGTAAGTGTCACGTCTACCCTCATTTTGTGCATCCTTACACAGTTGAGAACACAGGGATGGGAAGTCATTGTGGGATCACCACTAATTAAAAATAAAATTAAAAAAAATTTAAATCAGTATTTAGAGAGTTTAAAAAATATCATTAATATACGAATGTAAATAATAATTTAAAAACTTACAAGCAACAACCAACAGTTGCCGTATGAATGCCTTTTCCCAACGTTCTCCTCTTCGATGGCTTGTCGATAGGAGTGCATCGTCATGCTCCATATATCGTTCCCCAAGGGAACGACTCTACAGCCTCCAAATCGCCTAACATCCTCCATACATAACAGGGATGGCTGCTAATGGCCCTCAAGTGAGTATCCAGTGACCTGTGATGATGTCGTATGCTAGTCTGAGGGCATCATTAACTGATAGCTATCCCACTACCATGGTTTGCCATCTCTCCAAGACCACATCTGGAGTAACTGAATCGATCCCAATCAATCGAACGATGGCAGAGGTGGCCGTCACTGGCCTCTCAATAATGTGCCAGTCTACTCTCCCATAACATAAACCGGTGAGGAAAGTGTACTCTTGGAGGCCCAATTGGTGCAACTGACCCCTAATGAAGAACCATATCTCATCGGACCGCTTACCCTCCAAAATGACCTCTCGTCTCAAGATATGCAAGGCAACCCAGGCGTAGTAGGTTCCATGGTAATGGGGAAGATCCAACATGTATCCGATGGAACCTATCCGAAAACGCTCTAGTACCCCATAGAGCCATAGCAGGTTGATTGTATATCTAATGATAGTATACTTAGCGTGTGCACTAAGCTTGTTCCCAATAGGCACAATGAGATCGTGTCAAAGTTAAAAGGTACGACGAGAGGGGTTCATATGTCTAAAGTAAAGAAACAAAGGACAGTTGATTAGAAAAATTATCATTCAATTAAACTCGCTTTTTTTTAGGGATTACAATAGATAAATTATGCTCTAAAATACTCCTTGTAAATAGACTAAAAAATATTTTCATATATCCTAATTAGAAAAATTGTATTGAGAAAAAAGGAAAAAAAAAGTTATCGCATCTACCTCTTATTTAAAATTTAAAGTCTAATTTTTTTAGAAGAATACTTATCTCCTATTTATTAGTTCAAAAATTTGTAAATCCTTACCCAAATAGGTATTGTTTAATATAAATAAATTAAGTTACAAACGAATAAAAAGATTTTTAATATAATTAATTATAATGTATTTATTTGTACAATGTATTTATTTATAAAAAAACATTAACTTTAAATTATAACGTTGAAAATATTAATTATCACTTTCGAATTAATTAATAAAAATAATATTATTATTATTATTTGGACCAAGCTGATACCATTTCAGAACATGAACAAGACTATTTGAGACTTAGACTTAGATTATTTGATTTTGTTAAGTTTAAAATAAATTAAGTCAAGTAATTTTCTTAAAATTTGTACAAATCAAAATAAGACATTCAATTCTGAATAAAGGAAATAATATTTTATCAGTATAACAAGGAAATGGCATACCAATATGTAACAAAAGATCTGAACCCATAAAAAAAAAGGGTAAGGAAGAAAAAGGAATTTACTCTTCAAAATATTAAGGGAACTTTTTGAGTGCATTCCATCACTCTCCAACTTAGGTCACTTTCTTCATTATTGTTTCTTTTGCTTTCGAGAAAGAAACAAAAAAAAAAAATTAAAAAAAATTCACTTCATCACGAAAGAATAGACATCCACCGTGCCCCCAGGGGCATAGGCGAGTTGGTAAGACTGACGTGACGTTTGGTTAACTCCAACGACAAGCGGAGGTTCGAAACCCGTTGGGCGTAGAACATGAGCATTAACTTGCCACCCGTTGCGTCCTCTCCGTCAGTCCTCTGCCCTCTCGTGCACATCCCTCGATGTACCCCCACTGGCACAAAAGGCCTCTGTGTCCGTGGGCGGGGTTTCGCCCGCACGGGACTTCCCCCGGAAATCAAAATAGACATCCACCGTGAAAAAATAGACCTTTGAACTTTTACCAACAAGCAATGTCTTTAGAATCTGATTGGTTATTGAATATGAAAAGTTACAAGTTTAAGGTTTAATGATTTAACTGTAATTGTATCGGAATTGAACAAATTAATTTTAAAATTTTTAAAAAATTATTTTATAAGTTAAAATATATCAAAATAATATAATTTAATAATTTCCTTTATACTTGTACAAGATTTCTTATTGAACAAAAAGCTCACGGTCACATAACAAATTACATAAGAAATTGTAAAAAGAAAAATTACAAAGGAATAGCAATTAAAAGAAAAACAATGACTTTTTAACAAATTTGTAAAATACTTATATTTTAAAGGAAAATATTACTTGTCCAAACAAATATATCCAAAAATTTTATTCAAACAAAGTAGAATGGCATTTATAATTTTGTTGAAAATTATTCCAATAGTAATCCTTATTCTAAAGGATATTTTAAAAAGTTTGCCTTGTATTTAGAAATTTTGTACAAATAATAACTCGATTATAAAACTCTTTTTTAGAAATAACTTTTTAATCATAAATCTAGAAAATTTTTAAAAATTTCTACATATTTAATCTCACTGAATCAAAGAGACGGCTGCAAAATTGAAGCAAGTCTCATCATAACCGGGCCTTTATGGACCCCTCAAAACTGACTAGGCGTTCTACTCTTGTACTTATCGGGCAGTCAAATAATTTTTTAATTAAATTCGATCAATTCACCGATTAAATTAATCGATTCATATCGATTTTGTAAATTTAGAATGATTTTTCTTAAAATTGATTTTCAAATATAAATCGGATCACAATAAAAAAAATCGATCTGTGGTTCAATCAATCAAACCAATCAATATGATCTAATAAACATTGCCCAACAAGAATGCATAAGTTTTGTATGTATATTCAAAGCCTCAATAATGTTGTAAGTCACTATTAGTCGGATATGTTCTTCTATATGAAATTAAAATTTCATTTTTTAAATATATCAAAATTAAAAGCATCATTCACCTTAATTTAAATTACTAAATTCATAGGGTTAGTGATGGGGTTTACAACTTATTAACATGTAAACCTCTTAGATTCTTAAAACAACATAAAAAAAAATTTTTGTTATTGAAACTTAAAAATAATTAATGGGATATGTTTAATTTTTTAAAAAATAAACATTTAATATTAATTATCACAAAATGAAATTAGTGACATTTAATATTGATAGGAATGTAAATTTTTAAAAATATAATTTAAAAAAATAACAAAACTTAAAACTAATTAATTGGATTTTTTAATTTTGATTGTTACAAAATAAAATTAACTCAATGATATTTAACTTGGGTAGAAATAGAAAACCTTATTTATATAGAAAAACTCCATATATGAAAGGCAGAGATAGACGTCTGGACAATCGATTATCCTCCTTTCTTGAATTATTTATAAATTTCATTACGTGCTTTTCAATATTTTTTTTTCATCTATTAGGTTTGAAGGTTATAATTTCAATTTTTAATTTTACTCTTCTATATATACATGAAATACGTGACGACAAAATCCAAATCAAAAGTAAAGAGGTATGAAAGGGGTGAATTGAATTTCTTCCCTATTTGGATAAGCAAATTTGTTATGTATCTAAAAATTATATATAAAACAAAAAGAAGGAACAACACAAGAAAAAATTTGAATTTATCTGCATTATAAAAAAAAATAGAAATAATAATGGTTACGAGATTTATTATATAAGCTATGCATATATTTTTTTTAAAAAAAATGTTTTTAATATAATTTAAAATTTATATTAGATCGAAGTGTTAATTTATTTTTCATAAGATATCTTTTATAATTTTTGAAATAAATCTAAACCATCCATATTAGAAGAATGTTCTAAGTATTTTAAATAAATTTGAAACTTAATCCAATATTGTCTTAACATCTAAATTTTTAAAAACTTTTGTATATCAAATAATGTAACATTCTAAATATTCTTAAGTTCAGTTGATTAGAAAATATATTATTTATGAGAGAGGAAAAAAAACACTTGCAAAGAAAAAAAACTCATTTTTTACCTCATTATTTACTTGGATTATATATGTTATTTTTATTTTAAAATAAAAAAAACATATAATTCTAGGAAAATGTTATAATGGACACTAGAGTTCAAATTATAATGTACTCCTGTTAAGTCTCTAACGGTCAATTATTTTTAGAAAAATTAAAATAAATTTGTTCAAGTGTTCATAAGGTTTTTTTTTTTTTAGTATTTAGTTTATAAAATATATTTTAAAAAATAAAAAAATTTTAAATGAATTTATTTTTTCTTTTAAAAAAAAGAAAAATTGACTGCCAGTTGATATTTGGAGACTTAACTGAAGCACATAATATAATTTGAATTCTGATACTCATTATAGCAACCCCTTGTAATTTTATATATTCCTTTATTATCTGAGAATTCCCAAATATACCCAAATGGGTTGATCCAATTTTAATTTTATCCAATTTCTAAAAACATTTCAATTCTACCCGATTTTGTTGCCCCAATTTCAAACTATTCCCAAAAGTCAATTTTAACATTTTTGGATAATAAAAATTATAACAGATATAGAAAATTACTTCTTTATCCTTTTTAAAATATATTTTAAAAAATAAAAAAAATTTTAAATGAATTTATTTTTTCTTTAAAAAAAAAAAAGTGACTGCCAGTTGATATTTGGAGACCTAACTAGAGCACACAATATAATTTGAGTTCTGATACTCATAATAGCAACCCCTTGTAATTCTATATATCCCTTTATTATCTGAGAATTCCCAAATATACCCAAATGGGTTGACCCAATTTCAATTTTATCTAATTTCTAAAAACATTTCAATTCTACCCGATTTCGTTGCTCCAATTTCAACCTATACCCAAAAGTCAATTTTAACATTTTTGGATAATAAAAATTATAACAGATATGGAAAATTACTTCCTTACCCTTATACCCAAATCGAGACAAGGGCACCAACGGTTCCTTTTGTTCCCATTTCGAGACCGACTACCCACCTTCTTCACCACCAAAACCGAAACTCTCCACCTTCTCCACTCTTCATATTTCTTCTACTCTTACCCATATTATTTCCTTTCTTTCCCTTCTTCCCTCCTTCCATACTCATTTTCTTCACTCCCAACCGAAGCTACCCCTCATTCCATTTTCACGACACACTTCGTCGTCGTCGTCGTCGTTGTCATCGTTGCTGCTGCCATTACCGGTAGGTTTGGTTCAAACTTAAACCTTAATTTTGTGTCGAATATGCTAAATGCTTCAATCTTGTATTTTGTTGAAAATGTCTTGAACAATCGTGCATGAATTTGAATTTGTATCTCGAAATTGCTTAGTTGTATCTCGAAATTGTTTGGTTCTGTCTTGAAATTGTTTGAATCCATCTCAAAATTGTTTGTTGTGTCTCGAAATAGTTTGAATCTGTCTTGAAATTGTTTGGTTTTGTCTCGAAATAGCTTGAATCTGTCTCAAAATTATTTGTTGTATCTCGAAATTGTTTGTTGCTGAGTCTCGAAAGGATGTGATTGTGTCTCGAAATGTTTATTTTGTGTTTGGAAAGGGTTTGATTTGTCTCGAAAGGGTTTGTTGTGTCTCGAAAGGTTTAGTTTGTGTCTTGAAATGCATAAATTGTGTCTCGAAATGACTAGGTGTCCAGAAATGACTACTGTATGTCTCAAATTGTTTACTTTGTGTCTCGAAATATCTGTTGTGTGTCTTGAAAGAAATGTAATTGAAAGTTTGGGTTAATTTAGAAACCGTATCTTGAAATGTGTTGAGTGTGTCTAGAAATTCTTTCTGTGTGTCTCGAAATTCTTTGTTAACTAATTTAGAAACTAAACTGCAGAGATGTCGATCCTACTCATCACACCTTTCAGTTCCAACACGATCCCGCTGTGCCTGCTAGAAACACGATTTGCACACATGCTAAGTTTTCGATCGTTACATAGACCATGGACTTGCTACGACGACATGGGGCTATGGAGCGTTTTGAGAGGGAGCCTTTCGGATACATGGTGGATCTTCTCGTTTATCGTGGAGGATACTATTCCAGGGCTGCCCTTCATATCTTGAGACGGGAGGTCATTCTGGAGGGTGCCCGACCCGATGAGATGTGGTTCCTCATTGGAGGCTGGTTACATCGATTGGACCTCCAAGAGTATGCTCTCCTGACCGGTCTACATGATGGGATAGTAGACCGGCATATAATTGGGAGGGGATCGAGCCAGGATGGAACCATGGCTCGATTGAATGGGTTGAATCCGCTTTCTCCACGGATAGTCTTGCAAAGGTGGCAGGCATGGCTATAGGACAGTTGTCGGTTGATGATGCCCTCAGGTTGGCATACAGTGTCACCTTAGGTCATTGGATCCTGACTCTACAGCAGACTGCAGACATACCCTTTTATGTATGGAATCTGTTGAACGAGTTGGTGGCTATGGAGTTATTCCCATGGGGAACTATCGGGTGGAGCCACACGATGCACTCCTATTGACAGGCCATCCAAGAGGACTCCCTGAAGAGACACTTGCACGCTCATATGCGAAGTTGCTCATCAACTCCCGCCGTATAATCTCCACATCCATCGGGCCAAATCGAAGTCCGGTAATTAGGGCATACTCTTGAGACCCTAATAGATGTAATCTACCTCCGATGTAGAACCACATCTCATCCGGACGAGCATCGCAGAAGCGAACCTCCTGTCTTAACATATGAAATGCAGCACAGGCATAAAAAAGAGCGAAATAAGGGGGTAGCTCTAACATGTGTTCCAATGGAACCCTCCTAAATCGCTCCTCTACCCTGTGGAGCCTCACCAAGTCAATCACCTCGACTATTCATGAAAACTTGCAGTGACAGCTCATAGTCTTACCGGCAAGAACAATAAGACTATGTCGATAAGTCCATTTCCTGCTACCAAGATACATATCTTGACAAATATAATAAATAAATAAATATAAAAAAAACACAAAAATTAGCTAGATTGTCGTTAAATTAAATTTTGATTTATTTATTCCTAGGTACAATAAATAAAATAAGCTCAAAACATTTGTTATCGTATGCAAGTATTATTTAAATCGTAAAACATAATATTTTATAGAAAAACATATAATAATATATTATTTAGATGAATTTTATGAAACTTTACCCCAAGTATTTTAATATTAAAACATATTATATTATAACTTAATATTATTATTTTTAGTAGATAGACACTGCTAGAGTCATTATAATAATATTATTTTACTTTCTTAATATAAAGTGTAATGTATTTTTATCTATAAAAATAAAATAATCTATAATACAATCATTATAGAATATTAAGTATTAAAATACTTTATACTACTACTACTATTAAAATACTTTATACTACTACTACTACTATTACTTCAGAGGGATTCTTGAAGGTGTTGTGATATAAGCAAGAGGGATTCTTGCTGTGGTTTGATAAGGTAAAAGTTAGA
>JAOXNR010045936.1:0-50967 GCA_028571225.1 Parsonsia alboflavescens | reverse complement strand
TTGAATCTCTTGTTGAAGTCTTGGGCAAAATTTCAGATTATGAGTGACCTTGGGTTTGGATAGATGGATGTTGAAATAAAAGGCATAATTCAAGAATCACATCAAATCAAATTTGCCTCAGGGTCAGAGATGCTGAGATATGGAAGTTTTTTAACAAGTTGTTTCAAATGCTGAACAGTTTGGGTTTGTTCCGAACCCTAAGCAACTGGATTCTTTTTGAGATGATCATAAAGTGGTTTACAAATGAATTTCAAATTGGGTATAAAATCTACCACATAATCCAAGCATCCTAAAAATCTCTGCAATTAAGTCTTATCCTTGATTTCATTAGGAAATCTATCTGCAAATTCAGTGGATCTAGTAATAGGCTTATAAAGACCTCTATCCAAATCATGACTTAAAAATCTTATTTTGGTTTGGAATAATTTAAACTTACTGGCACTTACTACAAGCCCATTTTTCTTGACAATCTCTAGAAAAATATTCAAATGTTTAATGTGTTCTTCTAAAGACTCGTAAAAGACTAACACATCATCAATATATACTATTGTAAAACTAGTATAAGGGTTACAGGTATGTACCATTTTTTATATGTTGTACACTTAATAGTATCTATAAATTTTATTCTATTAGATGTTTCACATTCTTCTTCAATTTCTTTTAGAAATGGTTTTACTTCAGCAAATTTTAATTTTATCATCTCTTCGTTTAGATTACTAATTTCTTCGTTGTGAGTTTTATCATTTTCTTTTAAAATTTTTATTTCTTCTTTAATTTGTTGGATTTCTAATTTTAAGTCTTCTAGAGTTACTTTTCTTCTTCTTCTTTTTTTTCTTTTTGTCTCTAAATTTATCAAATACATCTTTAATACTATATGGTTCTACTAATTTTCTAGGATTAGTGGACAAAGAGTCTTTTAACTTAGTTAAATATTCTCTTTTAACTTCTGAATCATCTATTTTTTCAAGTAATTCAAAGAATAATACCTTATTTTCTTTTGGAAGTTTATTAAAACTAATCATGTTTACTTTACAAGTCTCTTCATTACAATTACAAATTCCTCTGAAATCATTATTATTATTAGATTCACTTTCTAATTCACTAGTGGAAGTGTCTATTACTTCGCAAATATTATTTTCAGGTTCAGATTCAAATTCAGTTTTAGTTTCTTCATCTATCTCAGAATTATCAAGTATTTGATACAATTTTTCCTTTATATCATCTTCTAAATCTAGTTGACTAATTTTCTTCTTTATGTGTGCTAATTTAGGACATTTATCTGCTTTATGTCCCTTCTTTCCACAAGAATAACATTTTATTTTCACATTAGTTTGACTATTAGATTTCCTTTTTCCAAATCTTCTAATTTTTCTTTATATTCTCTGGATTTATATTCTTTATTTTTTTTTCCGGCTTCTTCTTCTTATCCTTAAGTTTTCTAGAAGGAGGATCTAAAGAAGCATAACCAGATATTTCACAAAAATTTCCTAATTCTTTTTAGAACTCTTATGATATTTCTTCAATTGATTTTTGAGTTTCAAATTAGTACAGATATTTAATCCTACTATATTCACATAATTTATCAATTGCCCATATGTAAGCAATTCATAAGGAATATTATTATTATTATCTTGTTTCAATTTTTTTCTAACCTTTTCTGCAAATAAAGGAGGTAATCTAGAAACAAATCTTTCTTTACAAAATGCTTGATGACAATCATTTCTAAGCATTACTTTTGTTAAAAACAAATCTTGATACCATCTAAAATCATGCAATTTTGGGCAAGTCAAATTTGTTAAAATTTCACTGGTTCTATCCTGAAATGCTAATGGGTCACCTACAAAATATTTAGTTGTAGCAAATAAAAGTCTTTGTATAGAATCAGAGACTTCTTCTGCACTAGTAACTTCTTGTCCATTTTCTATTCTTACTCTAGAGACAATTTTCTTTGATGTTAATATTTCTTGTTTACTTTCTCGGGATAAATAGTTATCCCACCATCCTCTTAAAGTTCCTGTAAATCCTGCTATTAATCCTAAATCTTGCTTCATTTTTACTGTTGTTAGCTACTTTAAAGGTTGTGCTAGCCATAGTCATCTCTTGTAATAAATTCAAAATCTGATGTTCTAACATACTGTCCAAATTCCATTTTGTTATATCACTTCCGGAAAAAGTAGCTGCAGTAACTAAATGTCTTTCTTCAAATTGTACATCAGGAAAAGAGAGTCAATTATAATAATTTTTTATATTTGGATGAAATTTTCTTCCCGTTCCAATATTTCCTATTGATTCTTGTTCAGAATTAATTGTTTGAATTTTTATTCAAAATCTATTTTTTCTAATCTTATATTAATATCTCTTAGTAGGCTTTCATCTTCTTTAGAGAATTTAAATTCTTTTCCAAATCTCATATTAGTATTTTCTAATTCTAATGGTTTTAATAGAATTACAAGATTTTTATCTATTGAGTAAATTTTTGGGTTATACGCTTTTAATTTAATTCTCTATTAGTTTTTTCACTATTTATTTTTGAAACTTCATCTACTACTTTTATTAATGCTTGATTAGTATAATTATTTTGTTCTATTACTTTAACCTCTATGTTTTCTACTTTTCCATCTACTTTAAATGGTGAGGCTATAATTGTTTGATTTTTATGAACCATTTGAGTTCTTCTACAGGTGGCATAACTGATTCTTTAACTTCACCTTGACTAGTATACCATTTCTACGCTATAACATTAACAGATCTGGGTAAATCTAATCTTCTAGTTGTATCTAACCAGTCAAAGAAATCTAAATGTTCTTTTATGATTTTCATATCTTTATAATATCTTTCTTTTAATTCAATAATTCTTTTTTCTAGGATTGTGCTGAAAATGAATCTCCTTTAATCCTACTTTCTTTTCTATAAAACAATTTCCTTAATAAAGATTTGTCTAGTTCAAATTCTTTATCAAAACTAATTACTAATAATTGGTGATCTACATGTTTCATTTTCATTTCTAAATATGTTGGACTTCTTGAAACTTAACTAATAGGGTCTTCATAATTTACTTTAGAAATTTCTTTATTAAAATCTGCACTAGCAAATCTGTGAGATTTAGTGTTTGTAGATGTTTCAAGTTTAGGAAAGCAACTACTAGATGCTTCAGAATACTTTTAATTAGTGCAACTGGTCTTTTAAATTCTAGTTGAACACTACCGTCTGGTGTTTCGATTATCTTATCCAATGTACTGGATTCTTGATATTTTCTTTCATTTAACCTATTAAAATTCCATTTATGATTTTTGATTTCCAAAACTTCACTCAATTTAAGTTTTCTAGGTACATGTGTACTAGATTTTAAAAAGTTCATTTCTAATAATAGAGTTTCATTTGGATTTGAATACTGTATTACTTTTGCGTTTACTGTGGTTTTCATCAATTTATAATAAATTCTATAAATCAAAACCATAGCTCTAGTTCCTATTTCAACATTATAATTCTTAACTTGAAAATTTGAAGTCATAGCATTCAATAAATGCGGGTCTTCCAAATCCAAAGAACAATTAGGATAACAATTGAATTAGACTAGTCCATTACCAATATCAGATTCAAGTACTGCAATTATACTTTTATTAAAGTCTAACCATCTAGTATCTCTTAGCATCAGACAAACAGGAATACTATGTCCTACTAGAGTAAAAAGTGGTTTGACTGCAATTTGAACTAATCCTATATGGCAATATCTAAATTTCTTTTCTATATGCAATTTAATGGTTTGTGGGTTCAAAAGATAAACTGTTCCAAATACTTTGTCTATTGATACTGTTTTTTCTGTTGTTTTAATAGATAAGTAATGAGCAAAATCAAATAATCCTATTTTATAAATTTTAGAGATTTTCTCATGAGGTATATACCAACCTGCTAATTTCTTTTCTATATCACCAAGAGAAATACTAATTTGTTCCTCATTTACAGTATCACCATCTATTTCCGACAATTTCTGAATATTGGAAGAATTTGAGGCACACATGATTCAAAACCTTATGAATACATTCCTTATATCCAAAATTTTATTCAATCAATAATCTATAAATATCTCTTCCTATCCTATTCCTTAACTTAGCTTGAAACAGTCTCCTATGGGATACTTAGGATTTACATAAGTTTGGACTCTCTAGATGTTTTGTATGCTTTCTCAAGGGTCTCCTGCGTGGTCTGGCCTAACAACGCCTTCTGCGGCTAACTTCTAGCTAATCCAATTGCTTTACTGTTCCCCCTGGTACTTAACCTAGCACACACTTGAGTCTGAACACCAAGTTCTGACTCTTCCCAATTCTTGGCAGAGTGATTCAAACAAAGGAAAGGAATATGAAAGAAAGAGAGAATTGAATATTATCTCATGAACTCACTTAAGGAAGAAAGAATAAAAGCGTTTAAGCTTTTACCCTTACGATTTTAAATCAACAAGGAACCAGACTCTGATACCAATGGGCGGAAAGACTGTTATTTCCAAGTAATAATTTCAAAACATTTTTTCAAAATATTTTCATAAAATAAAACTTACTAATAAAGAAACCTTTGACCTTAAACTTCAAATTTTCATTTAGCTTCAAATTTGTTTACAAAGGGAGTGCAGAAGCTTTTACAAGAATGAGGGAATTTCATTGAGTGCAGTGGGAAATTAGCCGTGTGTCTACGGCTTACAGATGCTTCTATTTATACAAGTTCCCAAGTGGAATTCAAAAGGTTTTAAGTTTGGAACAGTACATTCAAATAATTCTATTGACTTTCCAAAAAAGTAAAGTACAATTATTGCAAATAAAACAAATGACTTTAATAAAGTGACTTGCTGACTATAATAAAGTTGTCTGGCACTCCCAAATATTCCTGCCTATTGTCCTTTGATGTGATGTGGATAAGTGTTCTTCTAAGACTTTTGTTTTGAGTGCCTTCATTTCTTATCTTCAGCCGAAATGGTCTTCTATTGCAATTCTATCTTCTTCAAATGCCTCCAAGTGATGTCTTGTCCATCATTTCTTCAAGTTTTTTTTTTCTTTCTTTTAGTGCTGAAAATTCTTAGCCGAATTTCATCAAATTTTCTAGTGCTTCAAATGCTTTTTCACCGATTCTTTCTTCCCTTTATTTCAAGTCATTGCTTCTTTTCTTCAAGTACTTCTGATCTTTTTATTTCTTGCTGCTGCCAAACTATTCAAAGATAATAAGAAAAGTTCTGCTAGAACCAATAATAAGAGATACATAGTATCTCTACGATGCATTCATTCTTGCTTAATCAGAATCCTATGTGACCTGATCACAAGTTGAAGTACATCAATCAATTATCTAAATGCTCTCAGAGATACTTAACTATTCTAGAGTCTCCGCGAAAAGAACAACTAAATAAATGGTTAAAAGATACTAGGTGTCTCACATAAATAAGACTATCTGGTGGTTTCCTTTCTCTTACATTTATCTAAATGATCACTAGGGACATTCAACTGTCTAGAGAATTCATGAATGGCTTCACCAGACTTATTTTTGAGAGACACTAAACAACTCTTTAGTGCATAGAATTTTGATATATCTTGGATCTCGAAGCACTGTAAATCTAGCCAATTCTATCTCATATAGTTATTTGAATGTTATCAAACATTCAACTATTCAGACATAATAAGAAAAGTTTTGCTACAACCAATACTAAGACCTATCAGCTCAAAGTATACCTATGATATCTTAACCAATTTACATAATGCTTTGTCAAGAAACTCAAAAATAAGAATCTATGCATGTTAAACATAGAAACATCTATGCTATCAAACATCCAACTATTCAACAATAATAAGAAAAGTTCCGCTAGAACCAATAAAAAGAGATACATTGTGTCTCTATTTTGCATTCATTCTTGCTTAATCAGAATCCTATGTGATGTGATCACAAGTTGAAGACCTAGAGATTCTCTTTACTGAACATATACAAAACCCAAGTCAGAAGGGTGAAGTAGATAACACAAATATAGATATTGAGGAAAATAACATAGAAATAGATATGGATGAGTTAATTAGATATTATAACATCATTGATGACAGTAGTTGGTATTATGGATCAGACTGAGTGTAAAAATTGTGATAAGATTTTTGCTAAAATAAAAGAGATAGATCAAAGAGTCAAAGATTGTAAACAAGAAAAACGCTATTGGGAATTTAGATTAGTTTATTCTGGAATTAGTGGAGCATCTAGAGAAATATCGTCATTAATGCATAGAAAAGTAGATGAAAATATTTTCACAATGGTAAAGCTTAGACAAAAAAACAGATAAAGAGACATAAAGAGTAAACTAAGCATTATAGAGAAGATCATCTAAATGAATAAATATCAAAAGTTAGAGGAACAAGATAGACCGCTAAAAACACAAAAAGATTTAATAGAAATACAAAAAACGATAATTTATTTTGGAGAAAAGATATTGAAAGAATTACAAGATATTAATAAAATTACTCACAGATATAAAATTAGACGAAATTAAGATAGGAGATAATAATCAGAATAAAAGACACTTAAAAAGAATGAAAATACCAGAAGGATATGGTGGAAATAATCTAAAATAGTAAGTACACATTCTGAAAATGAAAATTATGAAGTAGATAATTTAATTACACAAATTGGAGATTTAACACTTCATGAAGATAATTTCATAAATATTAAGCCTATTTATGCAATGAACACTGAGTGGAATCCTAATATAAATGATATACCCAGTGAAAGTAATAGTCAACCAACTATAAGAAGAACTAGTTTTGATAGATCTACAAGAGGATATGCTGGAGTACATGCTACTACAAATAAAACTGATTTAGAAGATATAAAAAGTGAGCCAATTAATCCATTTGGAAATTATTTAGATTTGGATTGTGTTAGAAACACAGAAGAAGCTATAGACAAATGGGAAACAAAGTCAAGGATAGCAGTATCTGTTAATAAAATGGATTTTGACTTAACTAAAAGATTCTTAGAAATAAGTTTGATTAATAGTGTTCTTAGATTTTGGCAAAACATAGATGAAGAAACTAAAAAAATATATAGAGGGAGAAGATAATAATATAGCATATTTCACATCAAGAGCAGCTGAAGCAATAAGATTAGAGTTTCTAGCGAAGGAAATTTTCTAAAAGACCCAGGAACGATTAACAAATATATGATTGCATTATTAAGATTACAATTATGTGATATTTGTGAGATAGAAAAATACATATTTGTTTTTCTAGATTATTATTACCAAATTTACAATAGAGTCTCTGACACTCATACATATTTACCCATGTTTTTTACAAAGATACCAGACCCTTGGGGTAAAAAATTGATAGATACATATAATCCAGGAACTATTGATACATTAGGAAAAAGGATAAACCCATTTAAAAGATAAATTAAGTGAATGGTGTGGTGATGCGATATTAGCAAAAATGACAAAAGGATTAAAGAAAAGAGTATCTTTATGTTGTGACAATCAAAAAATGCTTATAATGATAGGATGTGATTCACCTTATTTTTATAGTAAAATTAAGAAGAGATATAAAAAGAGAAAATACTATAAAAATATATACTTTAAAAAATGAAAAGTTCGATATTATAAAAAGAAAAGATATTACAAACCTAAAAAGCCTACATATTTTAGGAAAAGAGATAATAAAAACCAGAAAGATTGTAAATGCTATTACTATCATGAGATTGGACATTATGCAAATAGATTGAAATAGATGAAGACATTGAAGAAATGATTGCACAAGGAGAATTTGTGCAGATAAATGATTTTGAAAATTTATAATCAGATTGTAGTATTTTTATTTACACAGATACATAATATGAATCTACTTCTGAAGATGAATGAACTAGATATTATAGGAACAACTTCTTCCCAAGAAAACATAGATAATTCTGTAGAATATACTGGAGAGTATAATCAAGATATACTAATAGATAAGAGAAAGCTAAAACAAATACAAAAAGAAAACTTCTCTTTATCTAATCACTCTTGATTTAAAGTTAATATATTAGAAAAATTATAAATTAAACCTAGAAAACATCATCTTTTTTATGGATTGAATATTAGAAAGCGAGCTTTAGAAGTTTCTCTTACTTCTAATAAAGTAGTGATACCTTCACTTTCTAAAAAAATATTCAAGAAAAATTACAAAAGATAAAACCTGAAATCAAGTATACTTTAAGATGAATACATATTGGAGCAATACAGATAATGATAAAATCAACTTTTAAAGAAGGATTAGATACACCAATTGATTTTTCCATAATGGATAATAGAATTCATTATAGAAAAGAAGCCTGTTTATGGATTCTAATGGGTAATTTGCAATATGGAAAATTAAAGATTAATGTTTACCCTAGGATTTCATATCATTTGCAAGATAAAGATTTCGATAAAACTTTTAGTTTGTTACAATATTTTAAAAGAAAAGAATTCTTTAAAGATAACAATAGACCTTATTCGATTACCTATAGGATTTCTTATGCTATTTCTAATACGCATCATTCTGAATGCTTTGTCATAAAAGACATAATAGATTTTCCTTATTTGTTTAATGAAGCTAGTCAGATTCAAATGCCTAGTTTACCAAGGATTGAAGAAATAGAAAATATACCCTTAGAACTTGACTTTAAAAATAAACCAATAATAAGTTGCAATAGATATACTCCTAGATTATCTTTTACAGAATCAAAAGTCATAGGTGGACAAAATTCATCAAGATATCTAGAAGATGTGATAGAATCAAAGAAGATGGTTTAAAAAATTACAAGATAAAAGGAGAATATTTTATTGGCAAAGAATTTACTTTTGTAAATCTACTAATAGATACTGGAGTTAATGGAAATTATATTAGAAATAAATTATGTGATAAATTTCACAAATTTAGATTACAAGATACCCATCAATATACAAATTTTAATTTGGAAATACATGAGATAAATGAAGCAATAGAAACGATATTAAGATTTGGAAATGAAACTATTCCACTAAGATTGTTAATAGAAAATGAAGGATTTAATGATACTTTAGAAATCATGTTAGGAATAACCTTTTTAGATAATGTAAAACCTTATCAGATAACTTGCTTACGGATTAAAGATTACAAAGTGATTTATATTCCAAGATGACTAGTCCTTACAGTATTTACATACCTATAGGAATAACATATAAGGATTATAAGGTAGATTACTTTGCTGCATATATAGATTGTGGAGCAGGATCATGCTTATGTAAATCATATTGCTTTCCTAAATAATGTCAACAAGATTTAAAAGCTATTAAAGGTAGCGATATTTCAAATAATATCATAAGTCTAGATAAAGGAATCGAATTACCGATAAAATTATTAGGATCATTTTTTATAAAATGCTCGCCATTTTAGTTCTATAATACTGGAATAGATATTTTACTTGGAAAAAATTTCTTACAGTTGTTTCATAAGATTACATTTGATACTAATGTATATCAAGTCATATTTAAGACACCATGTAAATATTTGATAGCAATAAAAAAGATTAAGGAATGCTTATCAAAAAAGTTTACCTATTAGATTTCAACCAAGCACAGCCAAGCGTGGTGATATAGGATACAAAGAAAAAACGATTTTACCTAAAGGAGCACCTTTATTGCTATATCAAGTTATGTTTAAAATACTTGAGAATGAGATAGAAAGAATAAAAAAATTTATTAGAAGAATATTTCTCAGAAACGCCACTTCAATTTTGGGAAAAAAAGAAGATAGAAGCTAAGTTAGAAATAAAAGATAAAAACAAAATCATTAGGGTAACACCCATGCGATATAACCCAGAGGACCAAGAAGAGTTTAAAATTCAGATACATGAACTAATTAATCAAAAATTGATTATAGCCAGTAAATCACCACATAGCTCGCCAGATTTTATGGTTAGAAATCATGCAAAGATAGTAAGGAATAAAGCTAGAATGATGATTAACTATAAAAAGCTAAATGATAATACTATATTTGATGGATACTTCTTACCACATAAAAGGAGTCTAATAAATTGGACAAAGAATAAAAAGATATTTTCTAATTTCGATTGTGAGGGTGGATTTTGGCGGATAAAAATGCACAAGGATAGTATCCCTTACACTGCTTTCTCTACTCCACAGGGACATTACAAATGGTTAGTAATGCCATTTGGATTAAAAAATGCACCTCAGATATTTCAAAGAAAAATGGATAATATATTTAAAGATTACAATTTCTTATTTTTATATGTTGAAAATGTTTTAGTTTTATTTGATGATTTAGATTCTTGCTTAAAACATTTGGATACATTTATTAATCTATGTCTAGAAAATGGATTAGTCTTGTCACAAAGGAAGGCAAATATTCCTCAAAACCAGATAGAATTTTTAGGAATGGAGGTAGATGGAACTGGAATAAAATAACAGAGTCATAAGCTTAAAAAAATATCAGCTTTTCCAGATAGATTAAAGGATAAAAAGCAAGTACAGAGTTTTCTTGGAATGTTAAATTATGCTTCTGATTTTATTCAAAATTTAGCGTGTCTAAGAAAACCTGTACAAGAATTACTCAAGAAAGATAAAGTATTTGAGTTTACTAGATCTCTAGAGGATAGAGCAAAAGAGATAAAAGCAAGGTGTAAAGATTTTCCCAAATTACAGTTACCAAAGATGGTGATAATTTAATATTGAAAACTGATGCTTCTAAACATGGATGGAGCGAAATTTTAAAAATAGATTCCCCACAGGAAGAAGTATGTAGATATTGTTAAGGACATTTTTAGATACACGGACTAGATATCATATAAATGAAAAAGATCTCTTAGCTAGAGTTAAAAGTTGTCAAAAGCTTTATTATTTTCTACTGCCTAAGAGATTTAAATTAAGAACTGATAATACACAGGTTAAGGAATTTATTCAAAATAATTTACCTTCTAAACCAGAGTATAAAAGATATACTAGATGACAGATGTTATTATCTGAATATTCATTTGATATTGAAATTATTAAATCTGAGAAAAAGGTTTTAGTAGATTTTCTAACTAGAAATGGCAGATCTGATGAAAAAGATCATCGATATGATTAATAAAATGGACTGAACGATAAAGCATAATGTTACAGAAATTACTGAGATTCCTAACTATCAAAGTGCAGTAGAGATTGAAACCTTACTTAAGGCAGAATGTTCTATGATAATGGCAAAAGATAGGAAACTATTCTGTAGCCAAGGAAGTTACCGATAATTTACTAAAAAAGATAGAATTAGAAAGACTTGGGATTCTGGTTACCAGAGAATGTTCAACTCCAGTAAGCAAAGATAAGGGTGAAAAAGAAGATATTTCTTTACGTCCTCAAAGGACTAAAGCACCATCTGATATTCCTATGAGGAATCTTAATATTTCGCCATTAGGCAGACACAGTGAGTTGATGAGAGAATTATACTCTCTTAAAAATACAGATAATAGATATCTAGATTTCACTGGAATTTATCCCAAGATAAATTATTTGGAGGATTCTGATCCTAATGAAATTCAATATTGGTACAATTTTGAAGCGATAAACTCTATATTTATGACTTCACCAGATTTTTCGAAAATTGGTTCATTACAGTTCTGGATTAGAGAAGGAGTTAAAGATTGTTATATGAACAATCCTACGATTTCACTACAAGATGTTCTAGTTCTTATCTACTGGACATGACTTCTATGAAGATGAAAACTATAATTCCTATCATTACATTCAAGTAGGGAAAGTAGAGGCATTTTCAAATAAAGCACAAGAAGAGAAGAAAGATTTTATCAAATATGATGATGAAGATGTTCATTATCGAGGAGCTCTTGGAATAAGAATTGTACTTCAGGGGATGGATAGTTGCTTCAAAAAAGGTTTCCGGACCTATGGAGGAATGAAGAGCCATTCATCAATAATGACAGCACCAGCCAGGTCAACATCACCATCGGCTAATAAATATTTAAAAATGAAGATAAAGATGCTCAAAAGCGAACAAATCAAGTTTAGAACTACAGCACAAACAAAGATTTGTCGACAAAGGAATCACAGAGACAATGTGTGCCCAGTCTGTCAGAAGAGTAAAGATAAAGATCAGTTGGACTGTGATACCAGTACAAGCAACGAATGAGATTCTGACAGACGGATAAAAAAAAAAACTTAACTGAATGCAACAAAATTTCTGCCAGAAACAGTGCAAGATTCTGCCAGCTCAACCCCTTCAACTTAATGAGTTTTTGTCTTCACAAGCAAATTGATAAAAGCTTAATAAATAGCTTTTGACAGCACACTTAAAGCAGTTAACAAATTTCTGACCAGCACAACAAGAAGGACAGCAAGCAGTAAAAATTTCGGCCAGCTCAAAAGAAGATCAGCCAAGAATATAAACTCAAAATAAATGCTTTCTTCAGCAAAAATTAATATAAATAGACTGGTTTAGTAGAGTGAAAAAAACAGAAAAAAGAAAGAGAAGGAAAGAGAGAGCCGAGAGAAAGAAAGGAAGGAAAACCTTCCAATTTCAGCTTTGTAATAGTTAGGAAACCCTTGTAAAAATTTCAGCTTTGGTGTGATCCTTTTCAACCTTGGTAAGCTTTCAAATATGAGTAAATAAAAAAGTTTCCTTTCATTCCGTATAGAAAAGTGTGCTATTCCTTGTTCTTAAACTTTTGTCAGTTGATATACAAAAGTGCTCTTACACACCATACCCGAATTCCATACGCCTAAAGGTAGAAAACGAATTTAAGCTGTGCTGGGTAGGGACGGTAGAAAAGTTACCTGATTTAAGGTTGGTGTTGAGACCCACATTAAAAGTTCCACTAGACACCCGGAGTAATTCTGATCAAAGCAGAAACAAAGTTACGGAAGCATGATGGACCTTTCTCTATAAATTGAAAAATTTTATATTCTTTGAATAATATGTCTTCTATGTTAGGAGAATGAATATGGAACCTGAAAGAGATTACTCAGAATTTCTACTTGATATATTAGAGACTATTGCATCTAAACTGTTTATCGTTGATAGATAGAATTTTCAAGAAGTACGTAAAAACTGGGATTTGGAAACTATAAAAGTCATAGCCAATATTACTTTAACAAGTGGTTTAATGGTAGATTAGTTAGAGATAATAGAGACTTTGTATATCTTTTTAATCTTATCCTAGGATAATATAAATATTATTACTACTATTCTTATATCTACTACTGTTTGAATATTTTTCAAAAAAAAAATTAAAGAAATTAATGGAAAAAGAACACATGAATCCTGAGAAAGATTTCTCTAAATTGTATCCTGATACATTAGAACTAATAATAGATAAATTATTTTTCATTAATAGATAATCTTTTCAGCTTGTATGCTATAACTAGGATAACGCTGTACGATCTTATAAATTACATCAAACATATGATAATAAAGAGTTTGTGCAAAAACATAACTGAAAGATTAAGAAAGAAAAAAGGGATTTTATATATTTTCAACATAAAATTCTGGATTTAAGAAAATGATAGACATTGATATTGTGGTTATTAGTCATAATATTACATATTTGATAATAAAAAAAGATCATATGATAAGAAACATTGTGATTCTGTCATCAATGATGTTATAATATCTAGGCTGTGATACCAATAGGCTTCGTATCCCAAAGGATCGTGACAACCTGAAATACCTAAGAAACCACTTTTTACGGCACATAGCCTGTTGACTGTACTAACCATCATGGGTCCCAACCATTCGGCCATCTTGGGGGTAAGAGCCAACAATTCGTCACGGGTCAGGCTGTGAGAACCCCCTCATGGACCTCCCATGCCTCTTCATGGGATCCGTGATGGTTAGTACAGTCAAGAGGCTATGTGCAGTAAAAAGTGGTTTCTGAGGTACTTCAGGTTGTCACAATCCTTTGGGATATGGAGCCTAGATATTATAACATCATTGATGACAGAATCACAATGTTTCTTATCAGATTATCTTGTTTTATTATCAAACATGTAATATTATGAATAACAAAAATAATATCGATGTCTATCATTTTCTTAAATCCAGAATTTTATGTTGAAAATATATAAAATCTCTATTTTCTTTCTTAATCTTTCCTTTATGTTTTTGCACAAACTCTTTATTATAATATGTTTGATATAATTTATAAGATCTTACAGCGTTATCCCAGTTACGGCATACAAGCTGAAAAGATTGTCTATCAATGAAAAATAATTTATCTATTATTAGTTCTAATATATTAGGATTCAGTTTAGAGAAATCTTTCTTAGGATTCATGTGTTCTTTTTCTATTCATTTTTTTTTTGTAAAATATTCAAACAGTAGTAGATATAAGAACATTAGTATTCATATTCATATTATCTCAGGATAAGATTAAAAAGATATAAAAAGTCTCTATTATCTATAGCTAATCTACCATTAAATGATTCGTTAAAGTAATATTGGCTATGACTATTATAGTTTCTAATAGCAAGATCCCAGTTTGTACATACTTCTTGAAAATTCTGTCTATCAACGATAAATAGTTTAGATGCAATAGTCTCTAATATATCAAGTGGTAATTCTAAGTAATCTCTTTCAGGTTCCATATTCATTTCCTAAACATAGAAAACATATTATTCAAAGATTATAAAACTTTTCAATTTATAAAAAAAGATCCATCATGCTTTCGTACCTTAGTTTCCGCTTTGACCAGAATTACTCCGGGTATCCTGTGGAACTTTTAATGTGCGTCTCAGCACCAACCTTAAATCAAGTAACTTTCCTACTATCCCTTCAAAATAACCCAGCTCAGCCAAAATTCATTTTCTATCTTTAGACGTAAGGAAATTTGCGTATGGAGTGTATGGGAACTTTTGTATATAAACTGACAAAAGTTTAAGAACAAGGAATAACACACTTTTCGATAGGGAATGAAGGGAAACTTTTTTATTTACTCATACATGAAAGCTTACAAATTTTGAAAAGGATCACACCAAAGCTGAAATTTTTACAAGGGTTTCCTAACTATTACAAAGCTGAAATTGGAGGCTTTTTCGTCCTTTCTTTCTCTCGGCTTTCTCTCTTTCCTTCTCTTTCTTTTTTCTGTTTTTTGCCCGTATCTTTCACTCTACTAAACTGCTCTATTTATACTAATTTTTGCTAAAGGAAGCATTTATTTTGAGTTTATCTTCTTGGCTGATCATCCCTTGAACTACTAGAAATTTTTACTGATTGCTGTCCTTCTTATTGTGCTAGCCTAAAATTTGTTAACTGCTTTAAGTGTGTTGTCTAAAGCTATTTAGTAAACTTTTATCCCTTTGCTTGTGAAGACAAAAACTCATTAAGTTGAAGGGGTTGAGTTGGCCGAATCTTGCATTGTTTCTGGTAGAAATTTTGTTGCATTCAGTTCAGTTCAAAATTTTTTTTTCTTTTATGTCTATCAGAATCTCATTCGTTGCTTGTACTGGTATCACATTATATCTTATCTTTATCTTTACTCTTCTGATAGGCTGGACACACATTTCCTTTGAGATTCCTTTGCAAGCAAATCTTTTTTTGTGTTGCAGGGCTAGACGTGATTTGTCCACTTTCGAGCATCCTTATCTTCATTTTTAAATATCTATCAGCCGATGGTGCTGTTGAACTGGCTGGTGCTGTCATTATTGATGAATGGCTCTTCATTTCTCCATAGGTCCAGAAACCATTCTTGAGGCAGCTTTTCATCCCCTGAAGTACAATTCTTATTCTAAGAGCTCTTCAATAATGAACATCTTCATCATCATATTTGATAAAATCTTTCTTCTCTTCTGGTGCTTTAATCGAAAATGTCTTTGCTTTCCCTACTTGAATGTAATGATAGGAATTCTAGTTTTTGTCTTCATAGAAGTCAAGCCCAGCAAATAAGAACTTAAGTACCAAAATATCTTGTAGTGAAATCATAGGATTGTTCATATAACAATCTTTAACTCCTTCTCTAATCCAGAATGGTAATGAACCAAATTCAGGAAAATCAGGTGAAGTCATAAATATAAAGTTTATCGCTCCAAAATTATACCAATATCGAATTTCACTGGGATCAGAATCCTCCAAATAATTTATCCTAGGATAAATGCCAATGAAATCTAGATATCTATTATATGTATTTTTAAGAGAGTATAATTCTCTCATCATCTCATTGTGTCTGCTTGATGGCGAAATATCAAATTTAATAGGAATATCAGAAGGTGCTTTAGTCCTTTGAGGACGTAAAGAAATATCTTCTTTTTTACCCCAATCTTTGCTTACAGGGGTTGAACATTCTTCAGTGATTGGAATCTCAACTCTTTTTAATTCTATCTTTTTCAGTAAATTATCAGTAACTTCCTTGGCAACAGAATAGTTTCCTATCTTTGCCTTAAGTAGGCTTTCAATCTCTTCTGCACTTTGATAGTGAGCAATCTCAGTAATTCATTTCATTAATCATATCGATGATCTTTTTCATCAAATCTTCCATTTCTGGTTAGAAAATCTGCTAAAACACTTTTGTCAAATTTATTAATTTCAATAACACATGAATATTCAGATAATAACATCTGTCATCTAATATATCTTTTATACTCAGGTTTAGAAGGTAAATTATTCTGAATAAATGCCTTAACATGTGTATTATCAATTCTTAATTTAAATCTCTTAGGCAATAGAAAATAATAAAGCTCTTGACAACTTTTAACTACAGTTAAGAGTTCTTTTTCATTTATATGATATCTAATCTGTGTATCTGAAAATGTTCCAAAACAATATCTACATACTTCTTCATGTCTGGAATCTATTTTTAAAATTCCGCTCCATCCATGTTTAGAAGCATCAGTTCCCAAAATTAAATTATCACTATCTATTGGAAGCTGTAATTTGGGAAAATCTTTACACTTTGCTTTTATCTCTTTTACTCTATTCTCTAGATATCTATTAAACTCAAATACTTTATCTTTCTTGAGTATTTCCTGTAAGGGTTTTCTTAGACACGTTAAATTATGAATAAAATCAGAAGCATAATTTAACATTACAAGAAAACTTTGTAGTACTTTTTTATAATTTAATCTATCTGGAAAAGCTGATATTTTTTCTAGGATATGACTCTGAAGTTTTATACCAGTTCCATCTACCTCCATTCCTCAAAATTCTATCTCGTTTTGAAGAATCTTTGACTTTTTTTTGTGACAAGACTAATCCATTTTCTAGACATAAATTAACGAATGTATCCATAAGTTTTAAGTGAGAATCTAAATTATCAGATAAAACTAAAACAACGTCAACGTATACATATAAGATATTGTAATTTTTAAGTATGTTATCCATTTTTCTTTGAAATATCTGTGGTGCATTTTTCAATCCAAATGGCATTACTAACCAATCGTAATGTCCCTGTGGAGTAGAGAAAGCAGTTTAAGGGATACTATCCTCATGCATTTTTATCTGCCAAAATCCGCTTTTGCAATCAAACTTAGAAAATAACTTTTTATTCTTTGTCCAATTAATAGACTTTCTTTATGTGGTAAAAAGTATCCATCAAATATTTGTTCCAGTATTACAGAAATAAAATGGCGAACATTTTATCAAAAATGATCCTAATAATATTATCGATCTTTCTATTCCTTTATCTAGGCTTATGATATTATTTGAAATATCTCTACCCTTAATAGGTTTTAAATCTTGTTGACATTCTTTAGGAAAGCAATCTGATTTACATAAGCATGATCTTGCTACACAATCTATATATGTAGCAAAGTATTCTGCCTTATAATCCTTATATGTTATTCCAATAGGTATGTAAATACTGTAAGGACTAGTCATCTTGGAATATAAATCATTTTGTAATCTTTAATCCGTAAGCAAGTTATCTAATAAGGTTTTACTTTATCTAAAAAGGTTATTCCTAACATGATTTCTAAAGTATCATTAAATCCATCATTTTCTATTAACAATCTTAGTGGAATAGTTTCATTTCCAAATCTTAATTATCTTTTCTATTGCTTCATTTATCTCATGTATTTCCCCATTAAAATTTGTATATTGATGGGTATCTTGTAATCTAAATTTGATTAATTTGTCACATAATTAATGGCTAATATAATTTCCATTAGCTCCAGTATCTATTAGTATATTTACAGAGGTAAATTCTAATCCATTAAAATATTCTCCTTTTGTCTTGTAATTTTTTAAACCATCTTCTTTTGATTCTATTACATCTTCTAGATATCATGATGAATTTTGTCTACCCATAACTTTTGATTATGTAAAAGATAATCTAGGAGTATATCTATTGGAAGTTATTATCGGTTTATTGCTTAAGCCAAGTTCAAAATTTATATTTTCTATTTCTTCAATCCTTGGTAAACTAGGCATTTGAATCTGACTAACTTCATTAAATAAATAAGAAAAATCTATTGTGTCTTTTATAACAAAGCATTCAAAATGATGCGTATTAGAAATAGCATAAGAAATCATATATGTAATCGAATAAGGTCTGTTGTTATCTTTAAAGAACTCTTTTCTTTTAAAATCTTGTAAAAGACTTAAAGTCTTATCAAAATCCTTATCATGCAGATCATATGAAATCCTAGGGTAAACATTGAATTTTAATTTTCCACATTGCAAATTACCCCTTAAAATCCCTAAACAGACTTCTTTTCTATCTTGAATTCTATTAGACTTTCTTTATGTGGTAAAAAGTATCCATCAAATATAGTATTATCATTTAGCTTTTTATAGTTAATCATCATTCTAGCTTTATTCCTTACTATCTCTACATGGTTTCTAACCATAAAAGCTGGCGAGCTATGTGGAGATTTACTACCTCTAATCAATTTTTCATTAACTAGTTCTTGTATCTGGATTTTAAATTCTTCCTGATCTTCTGGACTATATCTCATTGGTGTTACTCTAATGATTTTGTCTTTATCTTTCATTTCTAGCTTAGTTTCTATCTTTTTTTGTCCCAAAATTGAAGTGGATTTTCTGAAAAACATTCTTCTAATCTATTTTTTATTCTTTCTATCTCATTCTCAAGTTTTTTCAACATAACTTGATATTGCAATAAAGGTGCTCCTCTAGGTAAAATCGGTTCTTCTTTGTATCCTATATCACCATGCTTGGTTGTGCGGGGTTGTAATCTAATAGGAAAACTTTTTTGATAAACAATCCTTAACTTTTTACTGCTATGAAATGTTTATATGATGTCATAAAATATGACTTGATATAGAGTAGTATCCAATGTAATCTTATGAAACAACTGTAAGAAATTTTTTCCAAGTAAAATATCTGTTCTTGTACTAAAGAAATTGTTATGGCCAAATCAATTGGTGTATCGAATCCTTCTTTAAAAGTTGATTTTTGTCATTATCTGTATTGCTCCAATATGTATCCATCTTAAAGTAATCCTGATTTTAGGTTTTATCTTGTGTAATTTTTCATGAATATCTTTTTCAGAAAGTAAAGGTATCATTACTTTATTAGAAGTAAAAGAAACTTCTAAAGCTCTCTCTAATATTCAATCCGTAAAAAAGATGATGTTTTCTAGGTTGAATTCCTAGTTTATCTAAATATTAACATTAAATCCAGAGTGATTAGATAAACAAAAGTTTTCTTTTAGTATTTGCTTTTGCTTTATCTTATCTATTAGTATATCTTGATTATACTCTCCAGTATATTCTACAAAATTAACTATGTTTTCTTGGGAAGAACTTCTTCCTATAATATCTAGTTCATTCATCTTCAGAAGTAGATTCATATTCTGTTTCTGTGTAAATAAAAATACTACAATCTGATTCTAAATCTTCAAAATCATTTAACTGCACAAATTCTCCTAGTGCAATCATTTCTTCAATGTCTTCATCTATTTCAATTTTCTTTTTATTTTTCTCAAATTTCTTAAGGCATCAATTTGCATAATGTCCAATCTCATGACAGTAATAGTGATGCAGGCTAGCCCAAGCTCGTAATGGACTTTTTATGGTTTTAGGGCTTTTTTTTATTTCCAATTAGGTTTAGGGTAGATTTTAGGTAATAAATAGGGCTTTAAAAATGTGATAATTGCCGACTTTTATCGTTAAACGGAAAACTTGTGTGTTTTCACAATATCCAATTCTTTTTCCTATTTTGCCATTTATTCGTTCTTGTTTATTGCACTAGGTTACCTTCACCAATGGCTGAACAGAATCATATTGGTCGTGGACGGCGTCGTGCCGGAAGGGTACTTGGAGTCGTTCTTGAGGAAGACAAACAACCACATCAACAAGACCTGCGAGAAAATGAAAACGAAGAGTAGATAAGGCGGATCCAAGACTTGAAGCGGCAACTGACGCAAGCTAGATTGGACCTTTAGACTAAGGAGGGGGCGGAATCAAAGATTGAACCCGAAGATGAGGGCGAAGACATTAATCCCTTTGGGGTTTTGAACCAGGGGCGTAATCAGGAAGAACGACCTGACAGACAATCTTATTTCCAGAATCTCGACATGAAAATATAGATTTCCAATTAGGCAAGCAGGTTGATCAAAAGATCATCAGAAAAAAAAAAAAAAGGAGCAGAACTTCTTCTGGTCATAGAGAGAGGCTGTCGAGTAGCCATGTTTGCCGGAGAAATCAATTGGATTGCTGACAAGCAAAACTGTTCGGAATTTTTGAGCAAAGCACGGAACATCAAATGGGTAGGCGGATCTGTCAAGAAGGCAGAGCACTCCAAAGCTGGACCGGTGCAGACTATCAGGCAGAGTCCGAGCTGCAGAGGCGAGATGAAGAGCAAACCGCACGGTAGATTTGGCTGATCTTGACACCACCAGCAGTGGCAGAAGAACCGAACAGACACCAGCAGCAACGGCAGCTAGCAGATCGGCTCAAGGCATTGTGAGTAGGCTACCAGCCAAGCACTCAGCCAGGCGGGCCTACAGGCGGCTAGTGGAAAGGCAACAGTGGCAGTGGCAGTGGCTTCTTCTCCATCTTGTAGAAACCTAGAGCAAAGCAAATCTAGAGTAGACCAAGCAGCAATCCGTTGAGTAAATGCCAGCGGATGCCATGACGTGAAAAGAGATGGGCAAGCTTCTGCTGACGGTGCCCTGGACCAGCAGATGGTGATCGGCGGTGACAGGCCTCTAGTTCAAGGCTGGTTTTCAGGCAGATCTGGTGGCTGATGGCAGTGGCGGCTAGGCTTTTGGGATGGGGCAGAAGATGAACCTGAAACCCTAATTTTGGTTTTGGTTATTTGCAAGAAGCCCCATATTTTTTAAAAATATTTTTAGTTTTGGTCCTTATGTTTTTTTTTATTAGCCTAATTTGCAGTTTTTGTTATTATTATTCTTATTATTTTTAATTAGACTTCTTTTGGGCCTTTAGAACTCATAGAAATACAGCTGGTGAGGACGAGTCAAATTCGAAGGCGAATCTTTTCCAAGCCAGAGAGAATGATGCGGGCTAACAAGAGCTCGGAATGGGCTTTTTATGCTTTTAGGGCTTTTTTATTTCCAATTCTGTTTAGTGTAGATTTTAGGTTATAAATAGGGCTTTTAAAAATGTGATAGTTGCCGAGTTTTGTCGTTAAACTGAAAACTTGTATGTTTTCATAATATCCAGTTCTTTTTCCTATTTTTCCATTTATTCGTTCCTGTTTATTGCATCAAATAGCATTTACAATCTTACGGGTTTTTATTATCTTTTTTCTTGACATATGTAGGCTATTTGGGTTTGTAATATCTTTTCTTTTTATAATATCTAACTTTTCATTTTTTTTAAAGTATCTCGTTTTATAATATTTTCTCCATTTATATCTCTTTTTAATCTCACTATATAAATAAGGTAAATCACATCCTATCATTATAGGCATTTTTTGATTATCACAACATAAAGATACTCTTTTCTTTAATCCTTTTGTCATGTTTGCTAATTTAGCATCACCACACCCTTCACTTAATTTATCTTTTAAATGGGTTATCCTTTTTGCTAAAGTATCAGTAGTTCCTGGGTTATATGTATCTATCAATTTTTTACCCCAAGGGTCTGGTATCTTTGTAAAAAACAAGGGTAAATATGTATGAGTGTTAGAAACTCTATTGTAAATATGGTAATAATAATCTTGAAAAACATATATGTATTTTTCTTTTTCACCGATATCACGTAATTGTAATCTTAATAATGCAATCATATATCTGTTAATCGTTCCTGGGTCTTTTGGAAAATTTCATTCTCCAAAAAACTCTAATCTTATTCCTTCAGCAACTCATGATCTGAAATCTGCTATATTATTGTCTTCTCCCTCTATATATTTTTTTGTTTCTTCATCTATGTTTTGCCAAAATCTAAGAACACTATTAATCAAACTTCTTTCTAAGAATCCTTTAGTTAAGTCAAAATCCATTTTATTAACAGATACTGCTATCCTTAGCAATATTTCCCATTTATCTATAGCTTCTTCTGTTTTTCTAACACAATCCAAATCTAAATAAATTCCAAATGGATTCATCGGTTCACTTTCAATATCTTCTAAAGGAGTTTTACTTGTAGTTGCATATACTCCAACATATCCTCTTGTAGATCTATCAAAACTAGTTCTTCTAATAGTTGGTTGACTATTTACTTTGTATATCATTTATATTAGGATTTCACTCAGTTTTCATAGCATAATTACGCTTAATATTTATGAAATTATCTTCCTGAAGTGTTAAATCTCCTATTTGTGTAATTAGATTATCTACTTCATAATTTTCTTTTCCAAAATCTGTACTTACCATTTTAGATTATTTCCACCATATATTTTTGGTATTTGCATTCTTTCTAAGTGTCTTTTAATCTGATTTTTATCTCCTATCTTAATTTCATCTAATATTTTACCAATGAGTATTTAATTAATAGCTTGTAATTCTAATAGTGAGTATTTTCCAAAATAAATTATCATTTTTTGTATTTCTGTTAAATCTTTTTCTATTTTTAACAGTCTATCGTCTTCCTCTAACTTTTGATATTTATTCATTTAGATGATCTTCTCGGTAATGCTTACTTAACTCTTTATGTCTCTTTATCTGTTTTTGTCTAAGATTTACCATTATCAAAATATTTTCAACTATTTTTCTATGTACTAATGACAATATTTCTCTAGATGCTCCACTAATTCCAGAATAATCTAATCTAAATTCCCAATATCTTTTTTCTTGTTTACAATCTTTGACTCTTCGATCTATCATTTTTATTTTAGCAAAAATCTTATCACAATCTTTGCAATCAGTTTGATCCATAATACCAACTACTGTCATCAATGATGTCATGATATCTAATTAACTCATCCATATCTATTTTTGTATTGTTTTCCTCAATATCCATATTTGTGTTAACTACCTCACCCCCCTAACTCAGGTTTTGTATATGTTCAATAAAGAGAATCTCTAGGTCTTCATCTTGTACAGTGATGTTTATCTCTACGTTATCTATGAGGACACAGGCTCTGATAATAAACAACTCTTTAGTCCATAGAATTTTGATATGTCTTGGATCTCAAAGCACAATAAATATCTAGCCAATTCTATCTCATATAGTTATTTGAATGTTATCAAACAATCGACTATTCAGAGATAATAAGAAAAGATGTGCTAGAACCAATACTAGGAGCTATCTGCTCAAAGTATACATATGATATCCTAACCAATTTACATAATGCTTTGTCAAGAAACTCAAAACTAAGAATCTCTGTGCATGTTGAACATAGAAACATCTATGCTATCAAACATCCAAATATTCAACGATAATAAGAAAATTTTTGTTGGAACCAATAACAAGAGATACATTATGTCTCTATTGTGCATTCATTCTTGCTTAATCAGAATCCTATGGGATGTGATCACAAGTTGAAGTTTCTCATTCAATTATCTGAATGATATCAAAGACACTCAACTGTCCTAGAGATTAAATGAAAAGAACTACTAAATAAATCGGCAAAAGATACTAGATGTCTCACATAAATAAGACTATCTGGTAATTTCATTTCTCTTACAGCTATCTAAATGATCACTAAGGACATTAAACTGTCTAAAGAATTCTTGAATAGCTTTAGCAAACTTATTTTTGAGAGACACCAAACAACTTTTTAGTGCATAGAATTTTGATATATCTTGGATCACGAAGCACTATAATTATCTTGTCGTCTTGATCTCATATAGTTATTCGAAAGTTACCAAACATTCAACTACTCAAAGATATTAAGAGAAGTTCTACTAGAACCAATAATAAGAGATACATAGTATTTCAATTGTGCATTCATTCTTGCTTAATCAAAATCCTATGTGATGTGATGACAAGTTGAAGTTTCTCATTTAGTTATCTGAATGCTCTCAAAGACACTTTACTGTTCTAGAGTCTCCGCGAAGAGAACTACTAAATAAATAGTTAAAAGATACAAGGAGTCTCACATAAATTAGACTTTCGGGTAATTTCATTTCTCTTACAGCTATCTAAATGATCACTAAGGGAAATCAACTATCCAGAGAATTCATGAATAGCTTCACCAGTCTTATTTTTGAGAGACACCGAACAACTCATTTGTGATGCCTACTGACCCGAGCTCACAATGGGCTCAACTTTGAATTTTGGGCTTTTTATGGTTTTAGGGTCTTTTTATATTTCCTATTAGGTTTAGGGTTGCATTTTAGGTTATAAATATCTCGTTCTGCCTTAGTTACAAACAGGCTTTTATAACGTGATGTTTTTGACTTTTGTCATCGACTTTTGGTCGTTAAACTGAAAACTTATGTGTTTTCACAATATCCTGTTATTTTCCTGTTTAGTCGTTTATTCCTTCCTATTTATTGCATCAGTTGGTATCAGAGCATAGGTTGCCTTCACCAATGGCTGATCAAAGTCGTGTTGGTAGTGGACGGCATCGTGCTGGAAGGGGACGTCGAGTAGTTCCTGAGGAAGATGAACAGCCTTGTCCACGAGACCTGCGAGAAAACGAAAATGAAGAAAAGAGAAGGAGGATCCAAGACTTGGAGCGGCAACTGGTGTAGGCTAGGTTGGACGTTCAAACTAAGGAGGGAGCGGAATCAAAGATTGAATCCAAAGATGTTAATCCGTTTGCAGGATTGAGTCGAGGGCGGCATAACCGACTGCAACAACAGACCCAACAACCATCTCTTTTCCGAAATCTAGGCATGAAAATCAAGATTTCCGATTAGGTGAGTAGGCAGATCACAAAAAAAAAAGGGAAGAAAGACGACTACAGAAACGATCTTGTGTATCAAAAGTTGGCAGAATAGTCACCGAGACTACTGCCTGCCACTCCATGGCCGGCGAGGTAATAGTCCAGTGGGAGCTAGATTCAAGATAACCAGGTGGCGACGAGCAGTTCCAGTAAAGCAAATGCTCAGATCTAAACCAACAAAGCAGCGGGTAGATCTCTAGAGTGAGCAGCAAGGCCAGCGGAACAGCAAAAGTAGTGAAGCGACAAAGAGCATGCTGTACTGCAAATCTGACTGATCTTGACGCAGCAGCATCCACAGAGGGATTGTTCAAGCCGAGTACCAGGCGAGCGAATGGATGAGCAGCAGCCAGATGCATATCGAACCAAGGCAGACGGCTAGTCAATAGGGTGGCGGCTAGGGTTTCCAATGAAGGAGAAGATGTAGTTTTTCATTTTTTGCAGACCAGGCCATCAACTTTTAAAATTATTGATTTGGTCCTTAAGTTTTTTATTAGCCCAATTAGGAGTTTTTTTTTATTATTATTAATTAGATTTCTTTCGGCACTGGTAAAAACGCAGCTGATAAGGACGAGTTAGATTCGAGGACGAATCTTTTCCAAGCCGGGGAGAATGACGTAGGCTGGCCCAAGCTCAAAATGGGCTCAACTTTGAATTTTGGGCTTTTTATGTTTTTAGGATTTTTTTTTTAATTTCAATTAGGTTTAGGGTTAGATTTTAGGTCATAAATATCTCATTTAGCCTTAGTTACAAACAAGCTTTTACAATGTGATTTTTCCGACATTTGTTGTCGACTTTTGGTCGTTAAACTAAAAACTTGTATATTTTCACAATATCTAGTTTTTTTTCCTGTTTAGCCGTTTATTCGTTCTTGTTTATTTAATCAATTTGTGCATAGAAATTTGATATATCATGGATCTCAAAGCGCTACAAATATCGAGCCAATTCTATCTCCTTTAGTTATCTGAATGTTATCAAACATTCAACTATTCAAAGATAATAAGAAAAGTTCAGCTAGAAACAATAACATGAGATACATAGTATCTCTATAGTGCATTCATTCTTGTTTAATCAGAATCCTATGTGATGTGACCATAAATTGAAGTTTCTCATTCAATTATTTGAATGCTCTCAAAGACAATTTACTATTCTAGAGTCTCTGAGAAAGGAACTACTAAATAAATCATTAAAAGATACTAGGTGTCTCACGTAAATAAGACTATCTGGTAATTTCATTTCTCTTACAGCTATCTAAATGATCAATAAGGGTATTCAACTGTCTAGAGAATTCAAGAATAGCTTCACCAAACTTATTTTTGAGAGACACTAAACAACTCTTTTGTGCACAGAATTTTGATATATATTGGATCTCGAAGCACTGTAAATATCTAGCCAATTCTATCTCATATAGTCATTAGCATGTTATTAAACATTCAACTATCCAGAGATAATAAGAAAAGTTAGGCAATAACCAATACTAAGAGCTACTAGCTTAAAGTATATGTATGATATCTTAACCTATTTACATAATGCTTTGTCAAGAAACTCAAAAATAAGAATCTCTGTGCATGTTGACCATAGAAATATCTATGCTATCAAACATTCAACTATTCAACGTTAATAAGAAAAGTTCTACTAGAACCAATAATAAGAGATACAAAGTGTCTCTATTGTGCATTCATTCTTGCTTAATCAAAATCCTATGTGATGTGATCACTAGTTGAAGTTTCTCATTCAGTTATCTAAATGCTTTCAAAGACACTTAACTATTCTACAGTCATCTCAAAAAGAACAACTAAAAAAATTGTTAAAAGATACTAGGTGTCTCACATAAATAAGACTATCTGGTAATTTCATTTTTCTTACAGCTATCTAAATTATCACCAAAGACATTCAACTGTCTAGAGAATTCATGAATACCTTCCCCAAACTTATTTTTATGAGACACTAAACAACTCTTTTGTGCATAGAATTTTGATCTATCGTGGATCTCAAAGCACTATAAATATCTAGCCAATTCTATCTCATATAGTTATCTGAATGTTATCAAACATTCAACTATTCAAAGATAATAAGAAAAGTTCTGCCAGAACTAACATAGTATCCCTACTGTCAATTCAATCTTGCTTGATCAGAATCTCATGTGATATGATCACAAGTTGAAGTTTCTCATTCAATTATCTGAATGCTCTCAAAAACACTTAACTGCCCTAGAGTCTCCGCGAAAAGAACTACTAAATAAATCTATAAAAGATACTTGGTGTCTCACATAAATATGACTTTATGGTAATTTCATTTCTCTTGCAGCTATCTGAATGATCACTAAGGGCATTCAACTATCTAGAGAATTCATGAATAGCCTCACCAAACTTATTTTTGAGACACTAAGCAACTCATATGTGCATAGAAATTTGATATATCATGAATCTCAATGCACTGAAAATATCTTGGCCAATTCTATCTCATTTAGTTATCTGAATGTTATCAAACATTCAACAATTCAAAGATAATAAGAAAAGTTCAGCTAGAAACAATAATATGAGATACATAGTATCTGAATTATGCATTCATTCTTGTTTAATCAGAATCCTATGTGATGTGATCACAAGTTGAAGTTTCTCATTTAGTTATCTGAATGCTCTCAAACACACTCTATTGTTCTAGAGTCCCCGAGAAATGAACTACTAAATAAATCGTTAAAAGATACTAGGTATCTCACATAAATAAGACTTTTTGGTAATTTCATTTCTCTTACAGCTATCTAAATGATCAATAAGGGGCATTCAATTGTCTACAGAATTCATGAATAGCTTCACTAGACTTATTTTTGAGAGACACGAAACAACTCTTTTGTGCATAGAATTTTCATATATCTTGGATCTCGAAGCACTTTAAATTTCCAGCCAATTATATCTCATATAGTTATCTAAATGTTATCATGTATTCAACTATTGAAAGATAATAAGAAAAGTTAGACTACAACCAATACTAAGAGCTACCAGCATAAAGTATATGTATCATATCTTAACCTATTTACAAAATGCTTAGTCAAGAAACTCAAAAATAAGAATCTCTGTGCATGGTGACCATAGAAACATCTATGGTATCAAACATTCAATTGTTCAACGTTAATAAGAAAAGTTCTGCTACAACCAATAATAAGAGATACATAGTGTCTCTATTGTGCATTCATTCTTGCTTAATCAGAATCCTATGTGATGTGATCACTAGTTGAAGTTTCTCATTCAATTATCTAAATGATCTCAAAGACACTTAACTACTCTAGAGCCTCTCCTCGAAAAGAACAACTAAAAAAATCGTTAAAAGATACTCGGTGTCTCACATAAATAAGACTATCTGGTAATTTCATTTTTCTTACAGCTATCTAAATTATCACCAAGGACATTCAACTGTCTAGAGAATTCATGAATGCATAGCTTCACCAGACTTATTTTTGAGAGACACTAAACAACTCTTTTGTGCATAGAATTTTGATCTATCTTGGATCTCGAAGCACTATAAATGTCTAGCCAATTCTATCTCATATAGTTATCTGAATGTTATCAAACATTCAACTATTCTGAGATAATAAGAAAAGTTCTACTAGAACTAACATAGTATCTCTACTGTCCATTCAATCTTGCTTAATTAGAATCTCATGTGATTTGATCACAAGTTGAAGTTTCTCATTCAGTTTGCTCTCAAAGACACTCAACTGTCTTAGAGTCTATGCGAAAAGAACTACTAAATAAATCGGTAAAAGATACTTGGAGTCTCACATAAATAAGACTATCTGGTAATTTCATTTCTCTTACAGCTATTTCAAAGATAATAAGAAAAGTTCTGCTAGAACCATTAGCAAGAGATACATAGTATTTCTATTGTGCATTCATTGTTGCTTAATCAAAATCCTATGTGATGTGATCACAGGTTGAAATTTCTCATGTAGTAATCTGAATGCTCTCAAAGACACTTAACTGTTATGAAGTCTCCGAGAAAAGAACTACTACATAAATCATTAAAAGATACTAGTGTCTCACATAAATAAGACTATCTGATAATTTCATTTCTCTTACAGCTATCTAAATGATCACTGAGGACCTTCAACTGTCTAGAGAATTCATGAACAGCTTTACCAGACTTATTTTTGAGCGACACTGAACAACTCTTTTGTACATAGAAATTTGATATATTTTGGGTCTCGAATCACTGTAAATATTTAGCCAATTCTATCTCATTTAGTTATCTAAATGTTATCAAACATTCAACTATTCAGGGATATACGAAAAGTTTTGCTAGAAAAAATAATATGAGATACGTACAAATGGTCGTATCCTGTCATCCTACAAATGGTCCTATGTATACAGGTTTCTAAGCAGACTTCAAAATCTTTCTTTTAAGTACGAAATAGTACATAAAAATAATTCTACTATCTGTCTGAAAAGTAAAGTACAATTATTCCAAATAAAAACAAACAACTTTAATAAAGTTTTCTGCCTGTCTTCAATTATTTCTACTGTTCTTCCTCTTATCTGCTAGTTGATGTGACCTTGTCTTCCTTTCAATATTTATTATTTGTCACTTGCAGGAACATTCAAGATGGCATCAAACCTATTTCAAGGAGAAATAACCTTTGGGAAATATCGTTTGAAAACCAATCCTATAAATTCCTATTTGTCTTTCAAAACTGAATTTGACCTTCGCCCAGAACATCAATGCTTAATCAATCATTTGTGGAACTTGAAATTAAAACCACACTTTCCAAGTGTACTAAAAGCCTTAGCCGGACATTTGGCCTTTCTTACTTCTTCTTTTCAAAGTTTGCAAAACCAAGAAAATGGGAAACGGGAAATAGTTCAATTTTTCAAACAAGAAGACGATCAAAATCAGAAGGATTGGAGAAAATTTCCAGAAAAGTTGCATGAAGTAAAAGAATTTATTTATAGTTAACTATTGCTTTCCAAGTTGGAAGAACAAGTAGCCATGCAAAGATTATATAGGGAATTTGTCACATTACAGGAATCACCTTTAATTTGAGCTACTTTCAGAATCCTTACATTTATTGGAGAACTAGGCTCAAGAGTTCAGGGGTATTCTTTAATAAAGCTTTACACAAATTTCAAGTATTGGAAAGATCAGACATTTAATAGAATATCTATATCTATATCAAAACTCTTGAAATATGGCATGATCTCAAGAATTATTGTTCCAAAACAGAAATTTGGAAAGATCATAGGACATAGAGCAATAGACTGGATTATCCATGGAGGAATGCACCGAGGATGCGACACTCATGGATATGTCAATATAAAAGTATTTTCTATCCCTCAAAGTCTCTTCCCATCTCATCCTGAAGACACAAAAACAATCATGCTAATTGATCATAAAAGGTATAAAAAGCCAGTCTTTGAAGACTCCTACAAGAATATTCATTTGTTTTTAGAAAAGGTACATTCTCTTGGTGAACAATTGGAATTCTAATTGTGGATCATCCAACAAATCTTTGGTACGAAAATTTGGCCTACTATGATAAGAATGTAAAAATATTCATCCCACATTATAGAAGAATAGTCACTTCATTTTTTGATATCCTTAAAGAAAATCAATCTTTAATGGATTATCTCAAAGCAGTCTTGACAATTGCAAGAACTACCATTCATGGAGATCGATATAACACAAAAGTAGACCATATCAATGGGGAGGAATTACTATCAGTCAAATAAATGATTGAAATTTGCTGCCATTATTTGAACATAAAAGAAAAGAAGATCACCAAGGAACTTGAAGACAAATGAAGATAAAAACAAAAGAAAAGGGACGAAGTCCTATTTGAAACTTGAAAATTCAGTTTGGCAAGAGAGCAATTGAAAAACAAAAAGAATTTTTGTCATGAAAGGAAGACAAGGTAACATCAACTTGCACATAAAAAGAATAACAACAGAAATAATTGAAGAATGGCAGACAACTTTATTAAAGATGTTGTTTTATTTGCAACAACCTTTTAGAAAGATAGTAAAATTATTTGTATTCACCGTTTCAAACTTAAAAGAAACATTTTGAAGTCCTCATAGAAACCTATATAAATAGGACCATTTGAAGGATGGCAGGATACGGCCAATTTTATCCCCCTTTCATCAAGCTTTAAGATTTCCATCCTTGTACTCTCTCTTTGTTATCAAAAATTTGAAGTTTAATAAAATATTGAAGTTGAAGCTCAAAGCCTTCTTTGTTTGTAAGTTTATTTTATTTTGAAGGTATTTTATAAAAATAATTTGAAAACACTGTTTGTGAACGATCCTTGCCCCCATTGGTATCGGAGCCATGTACCTTGTTGGTTTGAAATCTTAAGGATGAAAGCTTAAACAAGTTTTATTCTTTATTCCTTAAGCAAGTTCATGAGATAATCATCAAATCTCTCTTTCTTACATATTCCTTTTCTTCATTTGAATCACTCTGCCGAGAATTGGGAAGAGTCAGAACTTAGTGTTCAAGACTCAGGTGTGTGCTAGGTTGAGTACCAAGGTAAACCGTAAGGCGATTAGATTAGCCCGTGTTAGCCGCAGAAGGCGTTGTAGTGACCGGACCACGCAGGAGACCCCTGAGAAAGCAGATAGCACATCTGCAGAGTCCAGACTTATTTATGTCCTAAGTAACCCATAGGAGATTGTTTCAAAAAAAAAGTTAAGGAATAAGATAGGAAGAGATATTTATAGATTATTGATTGAATAAACTTTTAGATAGGAAGAATGTTTACATAAGATTTTGAATCATGTCTAACTCAACTTCTTCTAGTTTTCAGAATTTATCAGAAATAGACAATGACACTGTTAATGAGGAACAAATTAGTATTTCCTTTGATGATATAGAAATGAAATTAGCAAGTTGGAATATACCCTATGAGAAAATATCAAAAATTTATAAAATACGATTATTTGATTTTGCACAAAACTTTTCTATTAAAACAACAGAAAAAACAGTATCATTAGACAAAGAATTTGAAAAGGTTTATTTGATGAATCCACAAACCATTAAATTGCATATAGAATAGAAATTTAAATATTGTCATATAGGACTAGTTCGAATAGCAATGAAACCATTTTTTACTGTAGTAGGACACAGTATACCTGTTTGTCTTATACTAAGAGACAGTAGATGGTTAGACTTCAATAGCAGTATAATTGTAGTACTTGAATATGATATTGGTAATGGACCAATTTATTTCAATTGTTATCCTAATTGCTCTTTAGATTTGGAAGACCCGCATATTTTGAAAACTATGACTTTAAATTTGCAAGTTAAAAATTATAATGTTGAAATAGGAACTAGAGGTATGGTTTTAATTTATGGAATTTATTATAAATTGATGAAAATTACATTAAAGTCAAAAGCAATACAGTATTCAAATCCAAATGAAACCTTATTATTAGAAACAAACTTTTTAAGATCTAGTATAAATGTACCTAGAACCCTTAAATTGAGTGAAGTTTTGGAAAACAAAAATCATAAATGGAATTTTAATAGATTAAATGAAAGAAAATATCAGGAATCCAGTACACTAGAAAAAATAATTGAAACACCAGATGGTAGTGTTCAACTAAAATTTAAAAAACCAGTTGCATTAATAAAAAGTAGAAAATCTTTAAGCATCTACTACTCTTCTAAATTTGAAACAACTAGAAACAACAGATTTACTAGTGTAAATTTTAATAAGGAAATTCCTAAAGTAAACTATGAAGATAATATTAGTCAAGTCCAACATATTCATAAATGAAAATGGAACAAGTAGATGACCAACTGTTAGTTATTAATTCGGAAAAAGAATTTGAACTAGATAAACCTCTATTAAGAAAATTGTTTTACAGAAAGAAATAAGGTTAATAGAGATTTGTTCTTTAGTATTATCCCAGAAAAAAAAAAAGAAAACCATTGAATTAAAAGAAAGATATTACAAAGATATGAAAATCATAAAAGAACATTTAGATTTCTATGAATGGTTAGACAGGACTAGAAGATTAGATTTGCCTGAATCTGTCAATGGTATATCTGAAAAATGATATACTAGTCAAGGTGACACATAAGAATCTGTTATGCCACCAGCTGAAGAAATCAAAATAGTTCGTAAAAATCAAACAATTGTAGCCTCACCATTTAAATTAGATGAAAAAATAGAAAATGTAGAAATTAAAGTAAAAGACATTAACAAAGTAATAGAATTATTGATCTAATTATACATAGTATCTCTATTTTGCATTCATTATTGCTTAATCAGAATCCTTTGTCATATGATCACAAGTGGAAGTTTCTCATTTAGTTATCTGAATGCTCTCAAAGACAATTTACTGATCTAAAGTCTCCAAGAAAAGAACTACTAAATAAATCATTAAAAGATACTAGGGGTCTCACATAAATAAAACTATCTGGTAATTTCATTTCTCTTACAGCTATCTAAATGATCACTAAGGACATTCAACTGTCTAGAGAATTCATAAATAACTTCACCAAACTTATTTTTTAGAGACACTAAATAACATTTTTGTGCATAGAATTTTGATATATCTTGGATCTCGAAGCACTATAAATATCTAGCTAATTCTATCTCATATGGTTATCTAAATGTTATCACACATTCAACTATTCAGAGATAATAAGATAAGTTTTGCTAGAACTAACATAGTATCTCTATTGTGCATTCAATCATGCTTAATTAGAATCCCATGTGATGCAATCACAAGTTGAAGTTTCTCATTCAGTTATCTGAAAGCTCTCAAAGACACTTAACTATTCTAGAGACTTTGAGAAAAGAACTACTAAATAAATCATTAAAAGATACTAAGTGTCTCACATAAATAAGACTAGGTGGTAATTTTATTTCTCTTTCAACTATCTAAATGATCACTAAGGATATTCAATTGTCTAGAGAATTCGTGAATAGCTTTACCAGACTTATTTTGAACAGACACTAAACAACTCTTTTGTGCATAGAATTTTGATATATCTTGGATCTCGAAGCACTGTAAATATGTAGTCAATTCTATCTCATATAGTTATCTGAATGTTATCAAACATTCAACTATTCAGAAATAATAAGAAAAGTTCTGCTAGAACCAATACTAAGAGCTACCAGTTTAAAGTATATGTATGATATCTTAACCTATTTACATAATACTTTGTCAAGAAACTCAAAAATAAGAATCTCTGTGCATGTTGAACATAGAAACATCTATGCTATCAAACATTCAATTATTCAACGTTGATAAGAAAAGATCTGCTAGAACCAATAATAAGAGATACATAGTGTCTCTATTGTGCATTCATTCTTGCTTAATCAGAATCCTATGTAATGTGATCACGAGTTCAAGTTTCTCATTCAGTTATTTGAATGCTATAAAAGACACTTAACTGTTCTAGAGTCTCCGTGAAAAAAACTACTAAAAAAATCGTTAAAAGATACTAGGTGTCTCACATAAATAAGATTATCTGGTAATTTCATTTCTCTTACAGCTATCTAAATGATCACTAAGGATATTCAACTATCTAGAGAATTCAAGAATAGCTTCACCAGGCTTATTTTTGAGAGACACTAAACAACTCTTTTGTGCATAGAATTTTGATATATCTCTGATCACGAAAAACTATAAACATCTTGCCAATCCTGTAGTATATGGTTATCTGAATGTCATCAAACATTCAACTATTCAGAGATAATAAGAAAAGTTCTACTGTCCATTTAATCTTGCTTAATTAGGATCCCTTGTGATGTGATCACAAGTTGAAGTTTCTCATTTTGTTATCTAAATGCTCTCAAAGACAGTTTACTGATCTAGAGTTTCCGCGAAAAGAACTTCTAAATAAATCATTAAAAGATACTAGGTGTCTCACATAAATAAGACTATCTGGTAATTTTATTTCTCTTACAACTATCTAAATAATCACTAAGGATATTCAATTGTCTAGAGAATCTGGTGTGATCTCTAGACTTACTGTTCCCAAGCAAACATTTGTAAAGATAACAGGACACCGAGCAGTAGATTGAATTATACATGAAGGAATGGACCGAGGATAGGAAACTCATGGAGAAGAAATATGAAGAAATTTGGGTAAGAATTTTCAGCAGTAAAAGAAAGAAAAACTTGAAGAAATGATAGACAAGACATCACTTGGCGGCATTTGAAGAAGATAGAATTGCGATAGAAGACTATTTCGGTTGAAGATAAGAAATGAAAGCACCCAAAACAACTGTCCTAAAAGAGCACTTATCCACATCACATCAAGGGACAATTGGCAGGAATATTTAGGAATGGCTGACAACTTTATTAAAGTCAGCAAATCACTTTATTAAAGTCATTTGTTTCATTTGCTATAATTGTACTTTCTTTTTCAGAAAATAGATAGAATTATTTGAATATGCTATTCCAAACTTAAGACCTTTGAAGTCCACTTAGGAACTTGTATAAATAAAACCATCTATAAGCCGTAGACACACGACTAATTTTCCACTTCACTCCACGAAATTACCTCACTCTTGTAAAAGCTTCCGCACTCCCTTTGTAAACAAATTTGAAGTTGAAGCTCAAAGCCTTCTCTATTTGTAAGTTTTTTTTCATAAAAATATTTTGAAATCCCAACAAATTAAAGAAATCTAAATGTACTTTTATGATTTTCATATCTTGGCAAAGTTATTCTCTGATTTACAAGATACAGATGATGATGAAGATGAACCTAATTTATTTGCAGTATCTCAATACCGAGCACAAGAAGATGTAAATGACGGAATTGCAGCTTTATATTAGCTCTATTCACCATAGGGGAAAGAAATTTGCAGGAATTCAGGTAAGAATTTTCATCACTAAAAGAAAGAAGAAAAACTTGAAGAAATGATGGACTAGACATCACTTCGAGGCATTTGAAGAAGATAGAATTGCAATAAAAGACCATTTCAGTTGAAGATAAGAAATGAAAGCACTCAAAACAAAAGTCTTAGAAGAGCACTTATCCACATCACATCAAGGGACAATTGGCAGGAATATTTAGGAATGGTAGACAACTTTATTAAAGTCGGCAAATCACTATAGTAAAGTCGTTTGTTTTATTTGCAATAATTGTACTTTACTTTTCAGAAAGAAGATAGAATTATTTGAATATACTGTTCCGGACTTAAGACCTTTTCAAGTCCACTTAGGAACTTGTATAAATAGAAGCATCTGTAAGCCGAAGACACACGACTAATTTCCCACTTCTCTCAACGAAATTCCCTCATGCTTGTAAAAACTTCCGCACTCCATTTGTAAACAAATTTGAAGTTCAATGAAAATTTGAAGTTGAAGCTCAAAACCTTCTTTATTTGTAAGTTTTATTGTATAAAAATATTTTGAAAAAATGTTTTGAAATTATTATTTGGAAACAACGATCCTTCCCCCCATTGGTTTCAAAGCCATGTACCTTGTTTGATTTAAAATCTTAAGGATGAAAGCTTAAACGCTTTTATACTTTCTTCCTTAAGTGAGTTCATGAGATAATCATCAAATCTCTCTTTCTTTCATATTCCTTTCCTTTGTTTGAATCACTCTATCGAGAATTGGGAAGAGTCAGAACTTGGTGTTCAGACTCAGGTGTGTGCTAGGTTGAGTACCAGGGAGAACCACAAGTCAGTTGGATTAGCCAAAAATTAGCCGCGGAAGGTGTTGTTAGGCCGGACCATGCATTAGAACCCTAAGAAAGCATACAGCACATCTGGAGAGTCCAAACTTAGGTAAGTCCTAAGTATCTTTAGGAGATCTCTGAGAAAGCATACAACACATCTGGAGAGTCCAGACTTAGGTAAGTCCTAAGTATCCCATAGGAGACTGTTTCAAACTAAGTTAAGGAATAGGAGAGGAAGAGATATTTATAGATTATTGAATGAATAAACTTTTGGACAAAAAGAATGCTTTCATAATTTTTTGAATAATGTTTGCCTCAACTTCTTCTAATATTCAGAAATTGTCGGAAATAGATGGTAATACTGTAAATGAGGAACAAATAAATATTTCTCTTGATGATATAGAAAAGATATTAGTAGGTTGGACAATACCCATGACAAAATTTCTAAAATTTATAAAATAAGATTATTTGATTTTGCTCAAGACCTTTCTATGAAAACAATAGAAAAAATAATATCAATAGACCAAGAATTTGGAACGGTCTATCTTTTGAACCCACAAACCATCATATTGCATATAGAAAAAACTAATAGAGGATTAAAATTAAAAGCATAGAACCCAAAAACTAACTCAATAGATAAAAATCCCAAATAAAACCATTAGAATTAGAAAATACTAATATGAGATTTGGAAAAGAATTTAAATTCTCTAAAGAAGATGAAAGCCTACTAAGAGATAATATAAGATTAGACAAAATAGATTTAGAACAAAAATGTAAAGCAAGTAATTACTGAACAAACAATTAATTCTGAACACGAATCAATTTGAAGAAAGACATTTAATTACTGCAACCAGTTTCTCTGGAAGTGATATAACCAAATGGAATTTGGACGGTATGTCAAAACATCAGATTTTGAATTTATTACAAGAGATGCCTGTGGCTTATACGGCCTTTAAAGTTGCAAACACTAGTAAAAATGAAGCAGATATAGTTTTAGAATTAATAGCAGGATTTTCAGGAACTCTAAAAAGATGGTGGGATAACTATTTATCCCAAGAAAGTAAACAAGAAATATTAACATCAAAGAAGATTGTCTCGAGAGTAAGAATAGAAAATGGACAAGAAGTTACTAATGCAGAAGAAGTCTCTAATTCTATACAAAGACTTTTATTTGCCATAACTAAACATTTTGTAGGTGACCCATTAGCATTTCAAGATAGAAGTAGTGAAATTTTAACAAATTTGACTTGCCCAAAATTGCATGATTTTAGATGGTATAAAGATATGTTTTAAAGAAAAGTAATGCTTAGAAATGATTGTCATCAAACATTTTGGAAAGAAAGATTTGTTTCTAGATTACCTCCTTTATTTGCAGAAAAGGTTACACAAAAATTGAAATAAGATTATAATAATAATATTCCTTATGAATTACTTACATATGGGCAATTGATAAATTATGTGAATATAGTAGGATTAAATATCTGTACTGATTTGAAACTCGAAAATCAATTGAAGAAATATCATAAGAGTTCTAAGAAAAAATTAGGAAATTTTTGTGAAATATTTGGTTATGCTTCTTTAGATCCTCCTTCTAGAAAACTTAAGGATAAGAAGAAGAAGCCTAAAAGAAATAAAGAATATAAATGTAGAGAATATAAAGAAAAAGCTATAAGATTTGGAAAAAGGAAATCTAATAGTCAAACTAATGAGAAAATAAAATGTTATTCTTATGAAAAGAAGGGACATCAAGCAGATAAATGTCCTAAATTAGCAAATAAAAAGAAGAAAATTAGTCAATTAGATTTAGAAGATGATATGAAAGAAAGATTGTATCAAATACTTAATAATCCTAAAATAGATGAAGAAGCTGAAACTAAATCTGAATCTGAAAATAATATTTGTGAAGTAATAGACACTTGCACTAGTGAATCAGAAAGTGAATCTGACAATAATAGTAAATTCGGAGGAAATTGTAACTGTAATGAAGATAGTTATAAAGTAAACATCATTAGTTATAATAAACTTCCAAAAGAAAAAAAGGAATTATTCTTTGCATTATTTTTTTTTTAATCTGTGTCCGGACCAATTTTCACTCACCTCAACATTCTGCTTATCCAGAAGGATGTTGGTGGGATTTGAACTCCAGACTTATGGCCTGTGAGCTACGTCCCTAAAGAAAAAAAAAGAGAATTGTTCTTTGAATTACTTGAAAAAATAGAGAATATTTAACTAAGTTAAAATACCCTTTGTTCACTAATCCTAGAAAATTAGTAGAACCATACAGTATTAAAGAAGTATTTGATAAATTTAGAGAAACTAACAAAATGGTAACTCTAGAAGACTTAAAATTAGAAATACAACAAATTAAAGAAGAAATAAAAACTTTAAAAGAAAATGATAAAACTCACAATGAAGATATTAGTAATCTAAACGAAGAGATGATAAAATTAAAATTTGCTAAAGTAAAACCATTTCTAAAAGAAATTGAAGAACAATATGAAACATCTAAAAGAATAAAATTTATAGATACTATTAAGTGCACAACATATCAAAGATGGCATATACCTATATGACACAGAGCTGGTTGCTGATCAAGGTGGTTCGGATGCGGGGCAGGTGTCGGTTCAGAAAGTTTCGGTTCCACAATCAACTCCACAACGGTCAGAACGTTTGAAGAAGAAGGCGTGAGCTGCTAAAAACACCGAATTGATGCTAGACACGATTCCCGAGGTGACTGAAATGAGCTCGGATCCGGTTCAAATCTAACTAGGTGACCCGGAACAGCCCAAAGAACCAAAGTCACGCTATGCTATGATGCAAGGTGTTTTTCGGCCATCCGGAGTCATTTCGATGGAGTTTTGGGTAATTTTCTGTTTTCAGGGGCATTGTCATAATTTAACAGTTTTAAGTGACAATTTCGAAATTTACTGTTTTTCTAGGGGTATTTTAGCAATTTCTTTACTTTTCGTTTCCGATTAGGGTTAGGGTTTGTTTTGCCTTTCAAAATTGTTTTGCTAGTTTTTTTTTCCACAGTTTTTAATGAATTAAAAGTTGCCACCTTTTCGGCTAATTCGATTTTTGACTACTTCGAAAATTCATTCTTCGCTTGATTTAATTTTCGTCTTCTAACTACTTGCGTTGAAGTTGATTAGAGGGAAAATTGACTCGGGTTTCTTTTTTCTTTTCTTGTTTTGCACATTTCTGAACAAGAACGAACCTTCAGATTCTGTCTTCCGACTGCGTCAGTTGGTATCAGAGCCCAGATCCACCATGGCAAGAAGCAATCTCGAACAGAACCTTTGACGCAAAATCGAAATTACGGTGGGAAAATTAGAACCTCAACTGTAATCAACTTCACAAGAAAGTCTTATTACAGGAAAGGGCGATTCAAGAATAAAACGACAATATTCTTGAGACACTATGATACTTGAAATTTTATTGAACGAAAACTCAAAAGTTTCAAAACATCAAAGTCTGCCAACAATCAAACGAAAACGACAATAAATAAACCCTAAACCAAAAGTAGGGAAAAAATTACGAAAAGACCCCAAAAGATTCTAAAAATTACACAAAATTGGAAAAAGGCCCAAAAGTCCATCAAGATGGCCCCGAATGCCCAAAAAAAGGCCTTGGTCATAGCAAAGAAGTGATTTTTGCTCACTGGACGGTCTCGGGACGACCCGTCAAATTTGAGACCATTCTAACACACCCACAACTTTTCAGTTTTTTCGATTCAGCCCCAAAAACGTTTCCAATCAACTCCGATTGCCTTGAAACTTCTCCTGCAGCCTCTTGGACCTGTGTGGGCCCTCCTGAATATCTTCGTGGGCTAGCTCTGCGTCTACCTTGCTGCACTAGTCGAAGCATTGCAACAGGATCGGGAAGTGTCTAGGCGCGATAGGGAAGAGTTGTGAAGGGAGATGCAGCTAGAGAGGGAGAACCGTGAACGACAGATACAAGATTTGACACAGATGGTGTAGTGTCTGGCGACTGGCCGACAACCAGAACAGCCCGAACTTGAAGGATTGCATCAAGGGATGGACGAAGATGTAGAAGACGATTTTGGGAGGCCACCATGTGAACAACCTAAGGTTCGACCGAGGGGAATGAGGGGTGCCTACCAACCGCCTAGAGACAATGAACGTGAACTCGTCGTCCCTCTTTGGGATCTAGGGTTTAAGATGGAGGTTTCGGAATTTTCAAGAGGGTTGGCACCTGAAGAATTCTTAGATTGGATAAGCTCAGTGGATGAACTCTTTTTGTTAAAGGAGGTTCCAGCGGAAAAGAAAGTATCTTTGGTGGCGATGAGGTTCAAGGACAGGGCTACTACGTGGTGGCAATCATTCCGATATCAGAGATACCGAGATGGGCTTCCAGTTTTGGACGATTGGGGAGAGTTCAAGAGAGAGATACGCAAGGAGTTTCTACCCTTTAATTACCGACAGACTATGTTCCAGAATCATCAAGGCTTGACTCAGGGTTCTCGGAGCATCGAAGAATACATGCTTGAGTTTTACCGAATGGTGGCGAGGAACGAATTGCACGAAACTCAAGAACAGCTCGTGGCTCGTTATCTCCATGGGCTACGACCTGTTATTCAAGATGCTTTACAAGTCCATGCCTTTACCACTATCACGAATGCGTAGACAAAGGCACAAGTCGTGGAGAAGAGTCTAGGGAGGGCTAGCAGTAGAAGTGTTGGATTTGGAGGAGGCTTTCCTCCTCCCCGTACTGCTCCAGCAAGTAGCTCTTCGACAACACGTGTGGGTAGTTCTTCAACCCAAAATTAGTACGGACGAGGTAGTGCACAGCTCAGCCAAGGGTCAGGAAATGCATCGAATAAGTCTACCACCAATAATAAAGCTAATGTGAAGTGCCACAGATGTCAGCAAATAGGGCACTATGCGAATGAATGTCCTAGGCTAAGGTCGCAATTACTGATTAAGGAGGGTGCTAAAGAGTATGTTGGAGATGATGTGTATGAAGAGGAGGATACGTGTTATGTCGCACCTGATGATATCCGAGGAGATAGTTTGGTTTTGAGGAGGATTTGTTTAGCACCCAAAGTTGATGAAGATTGGAAGCAGAGAAACATCTTCATAACCCAGTGCACAATTAAGGGGAAGGTTTGCCTTGTGATTATGGATACAGGGAGCTGTGAGAACGTAATCTCACAAACAGCAGTGCAGAAGCTTCAGTTGAAGACAGAACCTCATCCAATGCCTTACCGGTTGGGGTGGTTAAATAATGATACCGAGGTCAGGGTTTCCGAGTGATGCCGGGTGGAATTCTCGTTTGGACCTCAGTATTCTAGCACTATCTACTGTGATGTCATCCCGATGGATGTCTCTCATTTGCTACTCGGCAGGCCATGGCAATACGACAATCATGTGACCTTTGATGAGTTCACGCACTGTTACACTGTCAATCGAGGGCCAAAGAAAGTGGTACTTAAGCCCATGCAAGAAGGAATGGTTGATAGTAAGAATATAGTTATTTGCCTGCCACGGAAGGAGTTTGAGGAAGAGTTAACTGAGTCCGAGTTTTGTTTTGCTTTAGTTGCCACAGACATGTTGACATCGGACAGCAATGAGGCAGAGTCGAAGATTCTAGAACGAGTTCAAGAGTTGTTGACTGAATTTGCAGACTTGTGGCCGGATGAGTTACCGGTTGGGTTGCCTCCACTGAGAGATATCCAACACTAGATAGATCTAAGGTCGGGTTCTATCCTTCCGGACAAAGTGCATTACCGAATGTCCCCACAGCAACATGAGGAGCTGAAGCGACAAGTGACGGATTTACTTGATAGAGGGTTTATCCGGGAGAACATCAGCCCCTGTGCAGTGCCTACTTTGTTGGTACCGAAGAAGGATGGCACATGGAGAATGTGCCTGGACAGCCGCGCCATCAATCATATTACGATTAAGTATCGGTTTTCGATTCCACAACTCGACGACATGTTGGACCAGCTCAGTGGGGCAGCTATCTTTTTGAAGATAGACTTGAAGAGTGGCTACCATCAACTCCGAATCAAACCTGGAGAACAGTGGAAGATGGCCTTCAAGACGAAGGACGGGCTCTTCGAGTGGCTGGTCATGCCTTTCGATCTCTCGAATGTGCCTAGCACATTCATGAGGGTCATGAATCAGGTACTACATCCTTTCCTCAACGATTTTGTGGTAGTTTACTTTGATGACATACTTGTGTATAGTAGGGCGAAGGAAGAATATGTGCAGCACCTACGGCTAGTTTTAGCTACCTTGCGAGATCATAGTTTATTTGCCAATCAAAAGAAATGCAGCTAGATGGTCGACGAGATTGTATTCTTGGGGTATGTGGTTTCGACAAGTGGGATTCAGCTGGATGATGCTAAGATTCAGACAATCCGTGACTGGCCAATACCAAAGAGTGCAACAGAGGTTCGATCTTTTCATGGATTAGCAAGTTTCTATCTGCAATTTATCAGAGATTTCAGTGTGTTGAGGGCACCCCTGACTGATCTTTACAACGCCAAGGTGTTTGGGCTCAAGAGGCATTTGATGTGATTAATGAAAAGCTGACGAGTGCCCAAGTACTTGCCCTACCGAATTTCGATAAGGTATTCGAAGTGGATTGTGATGTTTCGAAGGTGGGAATAGGAGCAGTTCTGAGCTAGGAGGGACGACCGGTAGCCTATTTCGGAGAAAAACATGGAGGGCCGAAGTTGAACTACTCAACTTATGATGTCGAGTTCTAAGCCATAGGCTGAGCCCTTCAACTTTGGTGGCATTATTTGATACAACAAGAGCTTGTGTTGTATTCTAACCACTAGGCTTTGAAGCTTCTTCAAGGTCAGCATCGACTTAGTGATAGGCATGCCACGTGGGTGTCAGCGCTTCAAGAGTTCACATTCACCTTAAAACATAAGTCAGGTGTTGCGAATAAGGTGGCTGGCGCTTTGAGTAGGCGACCGTCGTTGCTTAACATGATGCGGGTTACCACCATGGGCTTTGAGGGATTGAGAGAGTTGCTACGGAATGATGCAGATTTCGGTCCTATTGTGAAAGCCGTAGAGCAGCAGGAACGGTGAGATTATGTGCTTCATGATGGCTATCTTTTCCGAGGTAACTGTTTATGTATTCTTGACACATCGTTGAGATTGTTGATCGTTCAGGAATTGCGTCTTTATACACCATTACCCATTCCGGAAGAGCCATGGACGGATGTGTTAATGGATTTCATATTGGGTTTGCCGCGAAAGCAGAAGGGGTTTGACAGCATCATGGTCTTGGTGGATAGGTTCAGCAAGATGGCAATCTTCATTGCTTGCAAGAATTCCATGCATGCGAGCGAAATTGCCAACTTGTACTTTGGAAATATGGTGCGGAGATTTGGGTTGCCAAGGAGTATATTATCTGACCGGGATACGAAATTCATGAGCCACATTTGGCGAGAGCTTTGGAAGCACATGGAGACTACTCTGAAGTTTAGCAGTCCATACCATCCACAGACAGATGGTCAGACAGAAGTGGTGAATCGCACATTGGGGAACATGTTGAGGGCACAAGTCAAGTCTTTTGGGACTTGGGATTCTGTGCTTGCAAAGATTGAATTCGAGTTTAACTGCTCTGTGAACAGGTCCACCAAATTTTCTCCTTTTCAAAATGTTTTGGGGTGAAATCCGAGAGGTCCTCTTGACCTTGCTATTCCTGATCAAGGTTCGGCTCCAAGGAAGGTGGAGGATTGTCTGGTTGATCTACAGTCCATTCATGCAATTGTCAAAGCAAACTTCGGGTAAGCTTATGCTCAGTACAAGTTGCATGCGGATCAATCTAGGCGAGATGTCCAGTTTGAGTTAAGTGATCTGGTTTGGGTTTCTCTATCCAAAGAACGATATCCTGCTGGTGAGTACCATAAGCTCAAGGACCGGAAGGTTGGCCCATGCCAAATCTTGGAGAAACTTGGTGTCAATGCTTACCGAGTTGAATTGCAGGACGAGTTCAGCAATTCCAATGTTTTTAATGTTCAACATCTCAAGTCTTTTCATGGTGATAATTCGAGCTTGAGGACAACCTCCATTTTGAATGTGAGGCAGGTGTCGGTTCAGCAAGTTTCGAATGTGAGGCAGGTGTCGGTTCAGCAAGTTTCGATCCCACAATCAGCTCCACGATGTTCAGAACATTTGAAGAAAAGGACGTGAGCTGTTTAAAACACTGAATTGATGTCGGGCACGATTCCCGTGGTGACAGAAATGAGCTCGGATCAAGCTCAGGGTGACCCATAACGGCTCAACGAACCAAAGTCACTAGTTTGCCGTGATGCAAGGTGTTTTTCAACCATCCGGAATCATTTTGATGGAGTTTTGGGCAACTTTCTGTTTTCAGTGGCATTGTTATAATTTAACAGTTTTAAGTGATAGTTTTGCATTTTACTATTTTTCTAGGGGTAGTTTAGCAATTTCTTTACTTTTATTTTCCGATTAGGGTTTTGGCTTTAAGAATTGTTTTGCTGGTTTTTTTTCCGCAGATTTTTATGAATTAAAAGTTGCCACCTTTTCAACTAATTCGATTTTTGACTACTTTCAAAATTCGTTCTTCGCTTGATTTAATTTATGACTTCTAACTACTTGCGTTGAGGTTTGATTAGAGGGAAAATTGAATCAGGTTTCTTTTTTCGTTACTTGTTTTGCACGTTTCTAAAAAAGAACAAACCTTCAGGTTCTGTCTTCCAACTGCGTCAGTTGGTATCAGAGCCCAGATCCGGCAAGGCAGGAAGTAATCTCGAACAGAAACTTGCTGCACTAGTTGAAGCATTGCAACAGGATCTAGAAAAGTCTAGGCACGAAAGGGAAGAGTTGCGAAGGGAGATGCGGCTAGAGAGGGAGAACCGTGAACGACAGATACAAGATTTGACACAGATAGTGTAGCGTCTGGCGACTGGCCGGCAACAAGAACAACCCGAACTTGAAGGATTGCGTCAAGGGGTGGACGAAGATGTAGAGGACGATTTTGGGAGGCCGCCGCATGAACAACCTAGGGTTCGACCGAGGGGAATAACGGGCGGCTGCCAACCGCCTAGAGACAATGAACGTGAACTCGTCTTCCCTCGTTGGGATTTTGGGTTTAAAATGGAGATTTCGAAATTTTCAGGAATGTTGGCGCCTGAAGAATTCTTAGATTGGATGAGCACAATGGATGAACTCTTTTCGTTAAAGGAGGTTCCAGTGGAAAAGAAAGTATCTTTGGTGGCGATGAGGTTCAAGGACAGGGCTACTACGTGGTGCCAATCATTCCGATATCAGAGATACCGAGATGGGCATCCAGTTTTGGACGATTAGGGGGAGTTCAAGAGAGAGAAGCGCAAGGAGTTTCTACCCTTTAATTACCGACAGACAATGTTCCAGCATATTCAAAGCTTGACTCAGGGTTCTCGGAGCATCGAAGAATACTTGCTTAAGTTTTGCCGAATGGTGGCGAGGAACCAATTGCACGAAACTCAGGAACAGCTCGTGGCAAGTTATCTCCATGGGCTACGACCTGTTATTCAGGATGCTTTATAGGTCCATACCTTTACCACTATCACCAACGCGCAGACCAAGGCACAAGTCCTGGAGAAGAGTCTAGCGAGGGCTAGCGGCAGAGGTGTTGGATTTGGAAGAGGCTTTCCTCCTTCCCGTGCTGCTCCAGCAAGTAGCTCTTCGACAACACGTGTGGGTAGTTCTTCAGCCCAAAATCAAGACTGACGAGCTAGTGCACAGCTCAGCCCAGGGTCAGGAAATGCACCGAAAAAATCTACCACCAATAATAAAGCTAATGTGAAGTGGAATAGATGTCAGCAAATAGGGCACTATGCGAATGAATGTCCAAGGCTAAGGTCGCAATTACTGATTAAGAAGGGCGGCGAAGAAGAATCTGAAGAGTATGTTGGTCATGATGTGTATGAAGAGGAGGATACGTGTTATGTCACACCTGATGATATCCGAGGAGATAGTTTGGTTTTGAGGAGGATCTGTATAGCACCTAAAGCTGATGAAGATTAGAAGCAAAGAAACATCTTCATAACCCGGTGCACAATTAAAGGAAGGTTTGGCTTGTGATTATTGATACAAGGAGCTGTGAGAATCTAATCTCACAAACGATAATGCAGAAGCTTCAGTTGAAGACGAAACCACATCCAATGCCTTATCGATTTGGGTGGTTAAATAATGATATCGAGGTCAGGCTTTCAGAGTGGTGCCAGGTGGAATTCTCATTTGGACCTCAGTATTCTAGCACTATCTACTGTGATGTCGTCCCGATGGATGCCCCTCTCATTTGCTACTCGGCAGGCCATGGCAATACGACAATCATGTGACCTTTGATGGGTTCACGCACTATTATACTATCAATCAAGGGCCAAAGAAAGTGGTACTTAAGCAAATGCGAGAAGGAATGGTTGATAGTAAGATGACAGTTATTTGCCTGCCACGGAAGGAGTTTGAGGAAGAGATGACTGAGTCCGAGTTTTGTTTTGCTTTAGTTGCGACTGACTTGTTGACATCGGACAGCAATGAGGTCGAGTCAGAGATTCTAGAACAAGTTCAAGAGTTGTTGACTGAATTAGCAAACTTGTTGCTGGATGAGTTACCGGTTGGGTTGCCTTCGCTGAGAGATATCCAACACTAGATAGATTTAAGGCCGGGTTCTATCCTTCCGAACAAAGCGCATTACCGAATGTCCCTACAGTAACATGAGGAGCTAAAGCGACAAATGACGGATTTAGTTGATAGAGGGTTTATCCGGGAAAGCATCAGTCCCTGTGCAGGGCTTACTTTGTTGGTACCGAAGAAGGATGGCACATGGAGAATATGCCTAGACAGCCACGCCATCAATCGTATTACAATTAAGTATCGATTTCTGATTCCACGACTCGACGACATGTTGGACCAGCTCAGTGGGGCAGCCATCTTTTTGAAGATAGACTTGAAGAGCCGAATCAAACCTGGAGATGAGTGGAAGATGGCTTTCAAGACGAAGGACGGGCACTTCGAGTGGCTGGTGATGCCTTTCGGTCTCTCAAATGCACCCAGCACATTCATGAGGGTCATAAATAAGGTACTGCGTCCTTTCCACAATGATTTTGTGGTAGTTTACTTTGATGACATATATGTGTATAGTAGGGCGAAGGAAGAACATCTGCAACACCTACGGCTAGTTTTTGCGACCTTGCGAAATCATAGTTTGTTTGCCAATTGGAAGAAATGCAATTGGATGGTCGACAAGATTGTATTCTTAGGGTATGTGGTTTCGGCAAGTGGGATTCAGCCGAATGATGCTAAGATTCGGACAATCCGTGACTGGCCAGTACCAAAGAGTGCAACCGAGGTTCGATCTTTTCATGGATTAGCAAGTTTCTATCGGTGATTTATTAGAGATTTCAGTGTGTTGATGGAACCCCTGACTAATCTTTAGCAAGCCAAGATGTTTGAATGGATAGAGGCGGCTCAAGAGGCATTTGATGTGATAAAGGAAAAGCTGACGAGTGCCCCAGTACTTGCCCTACCGAATTTCGATAAGGTATTCGAAGTGGATTGTGATGCTTTGAAGGTGGGAATAGGAGCAGTTCTGAGCCAGGAGGGACGACTGGTGGCATATTTCGAAGAAAAACTTGGAGGTGGTGAATGGCTAGACGGAAGTGGTGAATCACACGTTAGGGAACACGTTGAGGGCACAGGTCAAGTCTTTTGGGACTTGGGGTTCTATGCTTGCAAAGATTGAATTCGAGTTTAACTACTCTGTGAACGTTTCCACCAAATTTTCTCCTTTTTAGATTGTTTTGGGGCGAAATCTGAGAGGTCCTCTCAACCTTGCTATTCCTAATCATGGTTCGGCTCCAAGGAGGGTGGAGGATCGTCTGGTTGATCTATAGTCCATTCATGCAACTGTCAAAGGAAACTTGGAGGAAGCTTATGGTCAGTACAAGTTGCATGCGGATCAATCTAGGTGAGATGTCCAGTTTGACGTAAGTGATCTGGTTTGCGTCTTTCTGTCCAAATAACGATATCCTACTGGTGAGTATCATAAGCTCAATGACCGAAAGGTTGGCTCATTGCTTACCGAGTTGAATTACCGGACGAGTTCAACATTTCCAACGGTTTTAATGCTTAGCATCTCACGTCTTTTCATGGTGATAATTCGAGCTTGCGGACAACCTCCATTCAGGAGCGGGAGCCGGATGCCGAGCTGGTTGCTGATCAAGGTGGTTCGAATGCGAGGTAGGTGTCGGTTCAGCATGTTTCGGTTCCACAATTAGCTCCACGACATTCAGAACGTTTGAAGAGGAGGACGTGAGCTACTTAAAACACCGAATTGATGCCGGGCACGATTCCTGAGGCGACTGAAATGAGCTCGGATCGGGCTCAAATCTGACTGGGTGACCCGGAACTGCTCAACAAACCAAAGTCACCGGTTTGCCGTGATGTAAGGTGTTTTTCAGCCATCCGGAATCGTTTCGATGGAGTTTTGGGCAATTTTCTGTTTTCAGTGGCATTATCATAATTTGATAGTTTTAAGTGATAGTTTCGTAATTTACTATTTTTCTAGGGGTATTTTAGCAATTTCTTTACTTTTATTTTCCGATTAGGGTTAGGGTTTGTTTTGGCTTTAAGAATTGCTTTGCTGGGTTTTTTTCCGCAGTTTTTGATGAATTAAAAGTTGCCACCTTTTCGGCTAATTCGATTTTCGACTACTTTGAAAATTCGTTCTTCGCTTTATTTAATTTTCGCCTTCTAACTACTTGCGTTGAAGTTTGATTAGTGGAAAAATTGAATCAGGTTTCTTTTTTTGTTTCTTGTTTTCCAAGTTTCTGAACAAGAACGAATCTTCAGGTTCTATCTTGCAACTATGTCAGTTGGTATCAGAGCCCAGATCCGCCATGGCAGGAAGTAATCTCGAACAGAACCTTGCTGCACTAGTCAAAGCATTGCAATAGGATCGGGAAGAGTCTAGGTGCGACAGGGAAGAGTTACGAAGGGAGATGCGGCTAGAGAGGGAGAACCGTGAACGACAGATACAAGATTTGACACAGATGGTGTTGCATTTGGTGACTGGCTGACAACCAGAATAGCCCGAACTTAAAGGATTGCATCAAGGGGTGGACGAAGATGCAGAGGACGATTTCAGGAGGCCGCCACATGAACAATGTAGGGTTCGACCGAGGGGAATGAGGGGCAACTACCAATAGCCTGGAGACAATCAACGTGAACCCGTCGTCCCTCGTTGGGATCTAGGGTTTAAGATGGAGGTTCCGGAATTTTCAGGAGGGTTGGCACCTAAAGATTTCTTAGATTGGATGAGCTCAGTGGATGAACTCTTTTCGTTAAAGGAGGTTTCGGAGAAAAAGAAAGTATCTTTGGTGGCGATGAGGTTCAAGGACAGGCCTGCTGCATGGTGGCAATCATTCCTATATCAGAGATACCGAGATGGGCTTCCAATTTTGGACAATTGGGGGGGAGTTCAGGAGAGAGACGTGCAAGGAGTTTCTACCCTTTAATTACCGGCAGACTATGTTTCAGAATCTTCAAAGCTTGAAAATCAATTACTTGACAAAGAAATCAAAAATAGAATTTTTGAAATAGAAAATAAAATTAAGAAAGAAGTCTGTTCAGATATTCTGACAGCCTTTTAGAATAGAAAATTTTCATGAAGTAGAATTACCATATATTGATGAATTTGATGAAAAGAATATCCCTACAAAAGATAGGCCTATTCAAAGGAATCAAGAATTAATAGAAACTTGTAAAAAGGAAATTCAAGATTTATTAGATAAAAGGATTATTAGAGAATCTAGAATACCTTGGAGTAATAGGTGCTCCCAGATTAGTAATTAATTAGAAACATTTAAATAGTGTGGTTGGCAAGGCATGAGTGGAAGTATCCTGACCATAGCTGTCAGCTATAGCTTTTGGCATAAGTGGTACCAGAGCCAAGCTTAAGTCTTTGCTTTTCGTGGCAACGCGAGTTCGAATCCCGACCTTGGCGATTCGGTCCTGGGATAATTGCTCGGTGCGCCTCTGGTAACATGCGGAGTGTGGTGGGTTGGCAGGGCTTAAGTGGAAGTACTTACCCCAAAAGCTATAGCTGACAACTATGGTTAGAAT